>CABHPH010157528.1:0-35697 GCA_902168325.1 Peromyscus nudipes | reverse complement strand
CTCTCTCTCTCTCTCTCTCTCTCTCTCTCTCTCTCTGTGTGTGTGTGTACCATGATGTGTGTGTGGAGGTCAGAACATAAGGGAATCAATTCTCTCCTTATACAATATGGGTTTTGGGATAAAACTCAGGTCACAGCTGAGCTATCTTGCTAAAAAAAAATTCTTCCCAAAAAGAAATGCTTTGATTTTATGTATTATAAGAGAAATTTCAGTTTTCAATTATAAGGTAATAATAAAAAATTTAGATTAATAATTAAGGCAAAATCTTGTACAACAATTATGACACTCAGCTGGAAAAAAAAGAGTCCCAAGAAAAGAACTAGTCCATTTTACCAAACAAAGTCTACTCATCATTTACAAAGGTCACTATTTTAACACAGGATGCAGACATTAAAACATTCTTTCTGCTAAGAAATTATTGATTAAATATTGCTAACAAGTTCGTAACTATTCTTTTTAAAAAATTTGTTTCAAATTAGCAAAGCATGGGTTTCATTCTGACATTTGCAAACAAATGTCTCAGTTATATTTGATTTAAAATATATGCCATTTGTAACATATGCTTGATAAAACCAGTACTTGATCAACGATAGCTAAGGTATTATCTAATAATTACAGTTTTTACTAGAAATGTCATGTAAATGTTATTAAAGACAGAATCAAAATATCTTATGGTAGTATATTTTTTTAAACTCTGAAAGGCCATGTTCTTAAATTAATACCCTAGTTAACTATGCTATTGAAGTTACTCATGTCTCTCAGTCCCCAAAAGACAAGAACACATAGTTCTACTGCTATCAACCTGCTTTTTTAATGTGGTATTTTGGTCACTACCATAACATAAAAAGTACATTAAGTTAAATTTTCCCATCTCTGTGCTCAGTAATTCTCAGTAATATGCAGTGTTAATTCCTAGAACCCATTTTTTTTTTTTTGATTTTCGAGACAGGGTTTCTCTGTGTAGCTTTGCGCCTTTCCTGGAGCTCACTTGGTAGCCCAGGCTGGCCTCGAACTCACAGAGATCTGCCTGGCTCTGCCTCCTGAGTGCTGGGATTACAGGCGTGCGCCACCAACGCCCGGCCTAGAACCCATTTTATACAAATTCAATAATTAAAAAATAGTTTCTAGAAGAGCCAAGTTTTAAATACATCTCCTGGGGATGGTAAAAAGTGTGGTACAAAGAAAATAGTTTTGAAATGAAGGATGAGCAATTGGTGATTTATTCTCTTGGCAGCCATCTTAGTAGGCAACTTTAGATATGTTCTTTAAAGTTATTCCATTCCATTCCACTTTTCTTAAATAGAAATCCAATGAGTTGAATATGATGTTTTCTAAGTTCTGTTTCAAAATCAATGAACCAACTACTTAAAAAAAATCCAGAAGTATCTGATCAAAATATCTGGGAAATATTTACAAAATGTTGATTATTTATCTAAACACATCAGTCTCACACTGAACTAAAAAAAAAAAATGGAGCCTGGTGGTGGTGGTACATGCCTTTGATCTCAGTACTTATAGGAAGCAGAGTCAGGCAGATCTCTGAGTTCAAAGCAAGCATGGTCTACAGATTGAGTTCCAGGACAACCAGGGCTATAAAGAGAAACCCTGCCCTGTCTCAAACAACAACAACAACAACAACAACAACAACAAAAAGTACCCAATATGATAAAGATATTCCCCCAATGGATTATAAGTCTAACAAAAGTTCATCAACACAGTAACATAGTTTTCATGTATAGTACATGAGAAAAATATTTGATTGAATTGAATTTCAAAATAAATTCTTAGGTTGTCTGTAGCATGAGTCTTAAAAGTTCTTCTTAATAAAATCAAACTCGAGGCCAGGTATTGGGGTGAACACTGGAAGGTCAGAGAGACAGAACAAGCCACAGCTATCTCACCTCACCGGATCCTCAGCTGGTCTTGTTTCCTCAGACTGGATGCCCTGAGCCCTCATCCAGAATGGGTCTCAGCTGAACTGCTGCTAGAAGCATGAAAGCTTAACCAGGCCAAATGCTTCTCCAGGGCAAAGGCTTCTCCAGGCCAAATGCCTCTCCAGGGCAAAGGCCTCTCCAGGGCAAATGCCTCTAGTTTCTGGTGCTCACACTTTATATACCTTTCTGCTTTCTACCACCACTCCCTGGGATTAAAGGTGTGGCTTTCTGGGATTAAAGGTGTATCACCGTGCCTGGCCGTTTCCAATGTGGCCTTGAACTCACAGAGATCCAGAGGGATTTCTGTCTCTGGAATGCTAGGATTAAAGGCGTATGCTACCACTGCCTAACCTCTATGTTTAATATTGTGGCTGTCCTGTTCTCTGACCCCAGATAAGTTTATTAGCATACACAATATTTTGGGGAACACAATACCCCCACAGTTGTTCATATGCCGCAATGATTAAAACATATAGAAGAGAATTGTTGGTTTTATTTGATTCTCTTTAGAGAGCAGACTTGGCTACAAAACATGAGTCTTGAAAAATTACTGAATTCGATACCTCAAAAAGTTCCTGATTACTATTTAATTTTCATTTGATAAAAATTCTTTTCAGTCACTTCCCTGTTTTAACACACACCATGATGCTTATTAGATGATCTATAATGTGGAGTTGCAGATTAAACCTTTGGAAACTTGAGTATTTCCCTTTCAAACTTCAATCTGTCATCCCCGATGTGTGTCAGGAGTATCGTCCTTAGCATGAGTTCTTGGCTCTTACCTTGCACATAGCTTGAGTGAGGGCTTTGCAGTGATAGTAAGATATTTATTCAACATTGCATTCACTTAAGAATACATAGCAACTGCTGTGACAAAATCAGTTGATTCTGTGTGCTTCTATCCTGCCTGGCTACTTCCGAGAGTGCCCTCAGGAGGCTTTTATCTGCCTGATAGTTAACGATGACACATCTGCTTGTGTCTTCTAAGTGCTTTTCAAAATAGCCTTCTGGTTACTTTGTAGAGGGCAAAGTTTGGCTTAAGATCCTTTCTGTTCCTTTCCGTACTAGCTTTTCCTTATCCAGGTTAAAATTTACATGGCCTGACATAAATTCTTCACCTAGCCGATTGGCTGATTTTCATAAGCATCTTTATTATTTTCTTTTTAAAAAAGATTTACTTATTTTTAGTTCATGAGTGTTTTGCCTGCATGCATGCGTGTGAGCCATGTGTATGAATGTGCTGATGAGGCCAGAAGAGGGGGTTACCAATGCAGTTGTGGATGGTGCTGAGCTGCCACGGAGGTGCTGGGAACTAAAGCCAGGTCCTCTGCAGGAGTAGCAAGTGCTCTTAAACCATCAAGTCATCTCTCCAGCCCCACCCACAGCATCTTCAGCAGAGACCTCAACTAAGTTTTATTGCACACAGCAGCGACTATCTGCTGCTGTGGCTGCCTGAGTTCCAATATCAAGAGTGGGCGATGCCTGTCGAGGCTGTGGAATTGGGAAACGGGGACACACACGCCAGGTATTCATCATCTCTAGTCTTGACTGGTGACAAGTTACAAGTATTTAGTAAAATGAAAGATTAGCAACATTTAGAAAAATATAAGGAATAAGTATCTGATTATGTAAGAATCAGAACTTTATTTTAAAAAGTTATATTATCCTGTCTGTGTGGGTGCAGCACACTCTGCATGACATGTGAGGGCATGCTCTCTTCATGCACAGTGGGTGGGTTCCAGGGTGGAAGTCAGACCCTTAGGCTGTCACAGCCAATGCTTTGACCTAATGAGCCATCTCCATGGCCCAAGAACCTCAACTCTGAGTCTGTACCTCTAAGCACAATGAAAAATTGCCTTCTAGATGCCTTCCGGTAGTACTTTTCTCAGTTTATGAAAGTGGGCAGTTAATACATGCTAAAGTTCAGTAGTTGGGTTTTTTTTTCCATGCCGCTGAATATTTTAACTGGAAGTAACAATTAGAAAAAAATCATTACCTGGAATTCAGAAATAGCCAACCCTTTTGCACTGTCTAGATAATGCTACATGCAACACAGTGATACAAAGAGTTTTTTTTTAAAACCAGCTTGAACAATACAGGAAACTCTTAAAAACACGTATGTTCAGACTGACAGTCACAAAGCAGGAAATGTGGAAGGAGAGAAGAATTTGTCTTTACCTCATTGGAAACACCGGAAGAATGATCTTGAACATAATCCAGAGCCTTTTTAGGAGGCTGGGTGTAGATGCACCACAGAAGCAGAAGTGGAGAGATGGGATGGAGGAGAGTCAATGGCAGCGAGTAATGGACATGTGGAAAAGGTGACAACAGTTAGAAATCGAGCATCAGCTACACAGAAAGAGTGTTGTGAATGGACAAAGTGGCAGCCTCGGAGGAAGAGTGCAATGTCTGCAAATATTTCCAAGCACTGTGCAAAGCTGCTTGTGTTCAATTAGTAGATTTGTAAACTTAATTCGTCAAATCCAAATTAGCAAATCCCAGTCTTTGGCCACAGCAGATTGCAAGGTCTATTAAGGAAACATCATTGGAGGAGTTAAGTGGAGGGCATGCAGGTGGGTGTCCCTGTGTGGCTGAGGAGGGTTGCAGAAAAAAGTGCTGGTAGTTTGGGCTCAACACAGAAATCGGTACATTCTCTGGAAACTCTACCCAATTATAGCAAATACATAAAGCAAAACAAGAGAGCATTTTCCCAATGAAATAAAATACGTTTTAATAAGAAGAGATGCCAGAAAAAAAGAGGAGGAAACAATCCTCTTATTAGGTAATAGAAATGCCAGGAAATTTTAATATTCATTTACAGTCACATTTGATTCCGTTCAATAAGGCTAACCGAGACTGCATTGCAATGCACTAAAAGGGCTCTCACAGCCATCCAGTAAGGAATATGTGATCAGCATATTGATAAGTCCTTATGTGACATGGAGAAAGAACAAATCTGAGTTCTTATCAAATTGCTGGGCAGAGTAAGTGGCATGCTATTATTCAACAGTTTAGGGTTTGTAAAAATGCATGTAACAGAAAACATGAAACCCACAAACAATTCCTCAATAGAGAATCAATAGTTAAAGGAAGTTATGAGAAGCCTGAGTTGACCCTGTCCCAAACAGATCAATCAGACCCCATGAGGGCCAAACTAGGGGCTTTCGACATGGGAGTCTGGTGATCAGAGATCTGTTGGTGGCTCATGAGCAAAACTATAAATCAAGGTCCACAAGGCTTCTTAATTCTCTCTTTTTGTTACATCTCTCCTATTCAAAGAATCATTTTACAGTGGGAATATTCTGACAACACATTATAGTCCGAACTGCCCAAAGATTTTTCTTGTTGTATGAAAAACCTAGGTTTAATTTCTGACAATTTTGGGCAAATTCCTTGACCTTTCTGGTCTATTTTCTTGTTATTGGAATTGTTGCATCAGGAAGACTCAAGTCATTGGCTTGGGAACCAAGCGCTCTGTGGTGGCTTGATAATTCCTCAGCAAACAAGAACTGTAGTAACAGTCTTCTTGCAGATGGCAGGGTACTAGTTACTGTTCAACTAGACCAAAGTGCGCTGTACACAATACAGCTCTCCCCTAAGCTACCTCAACATGATAGATTTGCAATTAACTGAATGTGATTCTAACGCGTGATTAGGAGAAAACATATGGGAAGCGAATGAACACATTTTGGCACCAAAGCGAATTTGCACAAAGCTGGAGCACATGTATTTTATCCATCCAGCTTTTTGTACTCGACATGACACGTCTCCCTTCTGACAAGAATATGCTTTAGAAATCAAACAACATCCTCCTATTTGTCTAAAAGTAATTGTCTAGCCTCACTTACCGGACGTCCAAACTCCAGTTCTGAAAAGAATTTATACCAGGGCTCATTTTCTAAATCTATGTCATCTGGATTTATGCGACCAGTCTAGAGCAGATGTGAAGGAAAAGGGAAGGAAAAGGCACACTGAGCGAAGTGAGGGAAAACGCCGTGTGGTATGAAAACACACGCGCATCCACACGCAAACATGCATCGGACTCATCCAACAAACCTCAGCAGGACAGAACGGAGAAAGTAAGATACATTGAGCAAAATGAGGGTATGAAAATGAGGGTCCGTGGCATCCCTGGGGTCCCTGTCGCCACCATCGCTAACGTTTTAGCCTGATGCATGAACTAGGGAAATTATCCTGGTAGTGACTATGCGGAAGGATGGCAGACCAGACTATGAAGACAGGTCCAAACGAGGAACCAAGGGGCTCTCCTGGATGGGTCAGTCTGCTGTCCCTGAAGTCACTGGCAACCAGCAGCGGCAGCAGTGGTCTGCAGTATGCAGACATTGCAGATGGGGCGGGCTGGAGCATGGAATGGTGGAGATGAGGGTGGAAAGGCGGGGGTCCAGGAGCAGGAAGAACCCCAGCAGAGACGGGATCTGACCATGCCTTAGCCTCGGAACACAGGCTGAGACTCAGCTCTGCTTCCCCACAGCATGAGAGAGGGTGAAGAAGGAAGGAGCTCACCCGGGTGGGAGAGAGAGCTGGGGCGCTCGGACTCTGACGGGGTGCGGGGACACAGCTCCGGGGCGGAGGGGAAGGGCTACGCAGGCCATCTGTTGAGGGCGACACCGAGAGAGGTTTCCGGCTGGGTTCCCGGGGAACAGGTGTCGGAGTTGTTGGGAGAGGGGGCTGTAAGAGAGAGGGGTGAGGAAACACTGGTTCGTTAGACAGGGGCTCTGGATGGAACCTGGAGGGGGACACCAGCTGGCATTAGTCCTAGAGACTAATATTTCAGGAAGGGACTATGCCTGGGCTGACTGAGGGGAGCAGAGTCCTTAAAAATGGCCCACCATAGCAAAGATCTCAAGGTCACAAGTCTCTCCAAAAGTGAAGATATATCCCATTTTGCGATTCCATCTCCTTAGGATGACTTGGAGCTAAAGGGGGGTGCGGGTAGAACCAGGCTCTTCATAGTAGGGAGTGAAGGAGAGGAGGGAAGGCATGGAGTCTAATTGACTTGCCTCTCAGGTGGTTTGTGAATGTTGTGTTTAAGATAGAAATGCCAGGGGTGTCAACATAAACAGTTGAGAAAAAACAAATACAATTACTTGAGCAATAGAACATATACATTCAGCCTTTCCTCAACCTGGTGATACCCTCAATGGTTTTTTTTTTTTTTTTTTTAAACAATACATACCTGCTAGATGATGTCATGCTGGTTGCTTTTCTGTAAAATGGCACCTGAAGTACCATATATGTGCACTACTACCTCTTTGATATATCTCATGTCCCTAATTAAATGTGTATAGTTGCGTAGTACAATATATCAAGTCAGAAAAAAATTCCAAGTTTTTTGATCCCCTAAAAGCCATTCACTCCAGAAAAGCTCTGATACCCACACTACCATCCAGGAGGGCTTCTAAACACTCACTACTCCAATCCTGTATTGTTCTTAGAATACTTACGGATCTCAAAGATTCCCACTGAGTAGCTCTCTAACCCTATAATGCTGAGGGCGTTGAAATATTCAGCATTCCAGATAAGGCCTCCATTCTCTCATGAGCTTACTGCAGTGTTTCACTGTTGTTATATTACAGTGGTTTTGTTAATGCCATTTGGTCTACAGTGAACGATACATTATTCCCACAACATTTTCAGTGGTATAGCTTTATTTTAATATTTTTTATGAAAGAAGACGGTGATATTATAGTAACTACACACAATGATAGAAAAGTTTGAGGCATCATAACAAAATAGTGCAGAGGCCAAGCTTATGCATTATATGTAGTGGTAGTGATTAGGGTATCTGGATGGGCACATGAAGGAATGCACGTGTACACAAAATACTACACTGTCGGTCAAGCATAGAAACTGTCTTTTTAGTATTATTTGACTTTTGGTTATGAGGATTTTTTTGACATAAATAACAATTGAAGAAGCTATTCTATTAGAAAGAGAAAATGCTGCAGAAACTCTTGAGATACCGCTGTGGGATGTCTTTCTGTATGCTGTGAATATGTGTTGCTCATACTGGTTGATAATAAAGTTGTTTGGCCGGTGGCGAGGCAGAATAAGGTTAGGTGGGACATTCCAACTGGAGATGGAGATGAAGAAAGGTGTAGTCAGGAGACAATGTGAGTTGCTGCCAGGAGAAGCAAGATGTGAGAGAACAGGAAATGCCACGAAGCCACGTGGCAAAACATTGATTAATAGAAATGGGCTGAGTTAAGTTGTAAGAGCTAGCTAGCAAGAAGCCTGAGCTATTAGGCCATACAGTTTTGTAATTAATATAAGCCAGCTGCGGGACCGGGCAGGACACAGGAAAACTTCCAGCTACAAGATATTTAGCCCAATTTATGTCAATATTACTGTTTGTTTCCACTTTATAGTTAACAGTGCAATCTGTAGAAATAACATCTTCCAGTAATCTATTCCCATTGAATTTAAAAAAATTACAATAACTATTTTCCATTGAATTAAAATTTTCGATTCAATCGTTATGAGTGTTAAGATTTTGTTGGTGATAAAGTGTTACTTTCCCCCAATTATTTAGAAGATGTCAGCTGCAGAGTGTAATTACTTCGCGGCATAACTTTGCTGGAGCCTTTACCTTTGAACAGGTAACATTAGAGAGAATTTACCAGTAACTTTGTGCTGTTCAGAGGGGTGTATTATTTCCTTCACAGGAAAGAGACCTCTGATCTCCCAAACTCCATAGTTCCTAACAGTGTGTACTTAGTGGCTATGAGCTCTCGACTTAAAACCTCTGCTTTCAGCTACAGTGTTTTATTTTGCTGGGGGAAGCTAGAAACTTTGGAGGGGGAAAAAAGCTTCAAAACACTATAAACAGTAGGGGGCAGTAAATCTACTAAACAAATAGGAAAACAAGCTTTTTACCTTCATCTTGACTTGTAATTAAAGAAAATCTCTAACAAATGGATAGACTACATTCTCCTTTGTAGAGATACATTTCTATAATAGAATCCAGGGAAAAGGAGCCTATGTCTATCATTCAGCTACAAAACTTAAAATAGCAATTTCCTGTTATTAAATTTATTTATTTAGAAGTACACATTTATAACGACATTTATATAGTTGTAAAATTTATTAAATCTTGCTATTTAACAAAGCTTCAGTCTATAGTCACAGCGAGCAACCTGCTGGAATCTGCACAAACAGTGACAAGTCACCCTGCGTGATTCTGGGATGTGGTGAATGGTGCACACTTGAGCAGAGCCTTTGTTTTCTAGGCTGGGTGTGGAGGCACACACTTGCAATCGCACGTACTCAGGAAGCCGGGGCAAGAGGATGGTGAGTCTGAAATCAGCCTGGACTACATAGCAAGACCTCGTCTCAAAACATAAGACAAAACAGCATAACCTTCAAAATAACCCTCAACAAATTGCCTGCATCTCCCCCCTAAAAAAAAAGGGGGCATGCCAGACCTAGAACTGTCTCTTTGTCGTGGCTGACCTATTGAGTTCCTTTAGTTATAATCTAATGTGTTCTGTAGCAATCTGGAGCTACCGCTAAAGGATACAGAAACACTACAACGGCCAGTGATGCATGCAGACCGTCAGATAACAGGAGCATAGACATACTAACACTACTTCATCATTTCCCTCACGTCAGGGAAACTCTTCCTTGTCCCCAGCGAATATGAACACTTAGGAATCCACTAAACGGCAGTTACCCCCCAATGTGAGTCCCACACTGGCAGAAGAGAGCTGGTGGATATCTTGTTTCACTCCTGTCCGTTTTGCAAACCTAGCAACCTTCTGCTTAACACGAATCAGATCTCTGGTGTGAGAGGAAGTGCCTCAGATACGCTAATGCCAGAGCTTACATGTGATTGTTCTTAAAAGGCTCCCCAGAATGTGTCATTTAATTTAAAGTTTTCCCAGCTTAAAAGTCTTTAGATGCTTTTGAGGTCAGAGAAACTCAACTGCTTTTCAGTCTTCTCACTGAGTACACACTCTCTATATGATCCTAAACACACTGGAGAACCCAGGAGTTTGTTTTTGTAAATGCTCTTGGCTTTTAAGCGTCAAGTCGTGAGTTGCTATGCATTCTATTTATTTGTTTTCATAGCAAATACTATTGCATAATGGAATAGTTCTTCATGGATCAAACCATCAGATAAAACTTCTCAAACTTTTATGCTTTAATTCTTGGGTAGTAATTTTTGTTGATAAACCATATTCCCTGGAGGTTTACATTGTATTTCAACTCATCCAATGTGTATTCCTTTCTGCTATTATTATTATATGTAAGCACAGCTATTATATGAAAGGTAACAATGTTTTTGCAGATTTTTTATTTTATTAAGCATAAAAACAATAGCATGGCTTATCTACAAGTGAATCCAATTCAGGTGATTGCTAATGCTTTTATTAATATGATCCCAGGAGAGTTGCTATGATTATCATATGGAATCTGTATACTGGATATATAGTCTAATCTGTGAATCAGATCAGCTAAAGACAAATTTCTGGGGATTGCAAGCCTTTCTATGGATCAGACATTAGGCCCATTTAGTCAGCACTGAAATTTATAATTAAATGAATATGATTATGATTATTTGATTATTTAATGAACTTATGAGCTTCAAAGAAATGCATTTACTTTTTGCCTTCCTGTTAAAGCCCATTAATAGATAGATATGCTCTCAGTTCCTGAGGATGAATGCAATCTTTTTTGGTCAGGGTTTGAGAATTTCTGTTTGGGCAGACATGTTCCCTTTGCTTCCTTCATACCTCATGGAATCACAAAAGCTGAACTAGATTTACTGGTGACTTCCATCTATGTCTTGATGGAGACTCACCGGGCCTCATAGGTAGATTCAATCTCTCACCAATTTTACCCATCAACTGCAAAGGTAACACCAGTTCACATTCACTTAGTCACTCAAGGAGTTATCTACTGCATGCCAGGTATTAGTTTAGGTATAGAGGACAGATAAATGCCGAGTCAGACATGGTACCTGCTTTCAAGGGACCTAAAGCATATAGGGAGGAACCCAGGCAAGTGAACAGGCATGAGGCAAGGATGTCAAAGTGGGATATCCTGCATGTATCCAGCAAGGAGAGCTACAAACCCACCGCTGAGGGTGAAGAAGCCCCTAAGGAAAGTGTACCTCTGACAAACAGGGGTGTGTGCATGAAGCTTTCCATAAAAAGAAAAGCGAGGTGGTGAGGAATCCTTCCCTAGAAGGAAGAACAAACCATGCCAAGGTCTGATGAGAGGGGACCGAAAGCCTTTTGTGTAGCTGGTAGGGAGTGATACCACAGGATCTGAGTAGGTTTTATTTGTTGTTGTTCTTTGGTTTTTGTAAATTATATCAGAAGAGTTAGATTTTGTTCCAGGGACAAGAGAGAGTCAGGAGAAAATTTGCAACTGACAGGCTTTTAAAAAATTATCTGGAGACTGGATTCACTAACCAAGGAAATGAACGTGTCATGGCAACACAGACAACAGACAGTTGTCGACTAGAAGGAATACTTGGCCATGACATTTCTCCCTGTGAGTAGGAGAGTGAGGGGGATCCAGGAAAATAGGGATGCTGACAGGATTCTCTGGGAATTGAAGGGAACAGTACAGAATTGCCTAGCTGTTTATATAATTTTCAAAAATTAGAACGGAAAAGAACAAAGGGGTGCTCTCAAAATACCTCCAAGTAAAAAGACAGAAGATACATTCACAAGACCCTGAAATCCATCTGGTGTTACGTCACTCTTACGTAGCAAGCCCACTCTCGTTTTCCTACAGCCTGAGCCTTCAAGACACTTAGCTGGTCTCTCAAATACCATTGTTCAATTTGCCCCCCCCCCATTTTTTAATTTAAAGTGGGATGAATTGAGGGTTGATTTAAAAAAAAAAAAAGGTAATAGTCTCACCCTATAAAAATGATAATTTAACAAGGCTTGCCCAAATTGTATCTTTGATTCTCTCATGTCATTTGTCACACTGTCTTCCAACAAAATGGTTTAGGAGGGATAAAAATATAATCCTTTCATTCTCATTTCCTTCCAAGCTACTAGTTCCTTCCACTCATCTTTTCCTGTGGCTGAAGAGATTTATCCAACAGCAGAATCTCTGGTCACACCCATCGTCCTGACCTCCCCATCTCCTTAGGCCAGTTAAGAATACTGGGATTGCATTATAGTTTCTCTGAACCCAGCTCTGGGGTAGAGGAAGGTAAGTACCACTAACTTATTATAAGTTAGCCACTAATTATACTATACTCTAAAACAATCAAATTATGGTGTGGTGACTACTTGCTAATGGCTTCCTGCTCAGAGGAGCCAGCACAGCAGTGAAGTACACCAAGCAAAAGTTTGCCTAGGCTGAACTGGTTCCAGCGCATGCCAGCTATGTGGCCATGTGGCATTCAGTTGATGCTGTGTCAGTCTCGATCTGTAAAACTGGAGATTGGTGCATCTGCTTCATAGGGTTGTTGGGAACACTACATAAGATAAAGGAATTATTACTACTTCTAGAGCCTGGCATGTAGTAGGTACCCACTCACAGATGCCGTTGTTGCTATCACTGTTGTTAGTACTTTAAAACGAAGAGCCTTCAAAGCTTTCAGTGACAGTGAGGGGGCCCCATAAATGAGCTCTCATGGGGAGAATTCTTTAGATATGCTTCTGTTTTAGCCATTAAAGGGTTTCTTATCTTCAGTCATATCATCACCCCAAGAGCCTCAAAAATCATTAAAGCTTCTCTATTATAATTAAATATGAGATTCATTATTTTGTGATTTGCTTCAGAATTGATATTGTATTCCATTGAATTTTGGTTTGGAAATTTCACTGTCTTGATATTTAATTAGACAAATTTAGTGAATGGGTTATAATCTAGAGCCTAGAATCAATAATGTTCCCACCGTTTCAGTTTCTCTGTTGCAATCTTATCATGCAAAGAAAATTTTGAATTATTTGAAGAATAGTGGTTGAATTATGTGGTTGGAAGATTTTTGAACATACTTCTCAAGAACACAAAAACAGGGTTTCAAAATCAAGGACACTCGTGTTGGGCGTGGTAAGGTCAGGCTGCTCAACTAAATCTCAGGGCTGACCTTTCGGTCTCTGTGTTAGTGTGATGCTCTAGACCTCTGGAGGAACACACAAAGAAAACACCAGTAGGGTTTATCTGGAAGCAAGTTTGGACGTACAGAGCTCTGAGGCAGAAACAAGGGAAGCAAAAATGATGGGCGAGAGGACCCAGCGAGCAGAGGGCCATGGAGGAAGCTGCTGTTAGCTTTAGCAGAGGCAAGCGGTCCTTTCTGAGTTCATACATCGTTTAGTTTGTGTATGACCAAAGTAAACAAAAAGAAGACTATAAAGAGAAATACAATCTTGATCCATTAAAGTGGTAATCAATCAGGAAGCTTGAGGCTTGGTGACCTGAGAGGGATTTAATAAAAACCAATTAAACAACTTGTTATAGAAAGTATGTTTGGGAAATTTTCCTCTTAAGTGAAAGAAATAGTAAGAAACCAATATAGAAGTCAAGGGATTCATCTGCCTGGGTCTGGACATCAGGGATATGGATTCATGATTTTTCACATGGGCAAGCTAGAATAGCAATTAAATATTTCATGTATAAGTGCTGTGATTAGGCACAGTTAGCCATATGCTAATCATAATGAGTCCTGCATAGATATGCTACTACTCAGAGACAAGGTACACAAATCATGATTAAGAATAAATGCAATTCCTCAATAATTAAAAAAAATGGGGGTAAAATTCAGGTTTACTTGGGAACTCTAGAGGCCTAGATTTTTGACCAAATGACAAGTGCTTACGGGTCTTTCATGCTGCAGAATGGACGACTTCCCAGGCTCATATTCAAAAATACTCCTTGGTTCCGATCGGAATTTTCTGGTGTCCACCTTTCTGTCTGGAGGATCCCAGTCATGCCTGTAAATGAACAGCAAAGCACGTGTTGAAACAATTTGTGTGCATAAAACACCTGTGAAATACCACCCACAGTCAATTTCCAAGGTTAATTTTAACATTATTGATTGATTTTGTGTGTGTGTGTGTGTGTGTGTGTGTGTGTGTGTGTGTGTGTGTGTGTACACATAAGTGCATGCACACGGGAGAAAAACTTTTGGGAGTCAGTATTTTCCTTTCACCACAGGTTCTGGGGATTGAACGTAGCAGCTCTTCAGGCTTAAGCAGCAAGCAATTTTTCTTGCTGAGCCGTCTCTCCTACCCTGAGAGATTACCACAAACAAAACCAATACAACTAAAACATCTTTCTGGTTAAAAATTTATGAAAAACACCACATACGCTTAACTTTAATAAATAAATGGCTTTTATTAAACTATCCCTTTTAGATCATTTTCCCTTCTATTTTGACCTCTGTGACTATGGTTGTAAAAACTCACAGAAGAGGTTTGTAGACACGTGGAGGGTGACATGTTGCTGCACCCTTGGGTCCCTAATGACAGCTGTGTGTGTCTGAGTTTAAAATAAGTGGCAGCGTGCTCTGCGAAGCTTTGTCAGCTAACTACCCGGTGACTTGGCTTCCTTGATCCAGGGGGACAAGGAGGAATGCACATAGCATGTTTGATCTTCTTTCTTGTAAATGGCATCTGAGTGCATGTGTGAGAATTACAGCTGCATCTCTTGGGCTGGCATGCATAGGGATAAGCAGAGTGGTGTGGGAGACCCCTTGGTGTGAGCCTTGAAACACATCAGCCCCCCCCAACCCTGCCCTCGGGAACTGATTGCTTCTTTGCATTGATACCACTGAGAGTCTGTCAAGGGCTCTTGACAAGTGCATTTTCACAGTGGGACTCAGAACACCAAGCTTTTCCGGGCAGCTGGAACTAAATCAGAAAACTTCCTTTGGAGAGCAGAAAGTGTTATTAAATACCTATTTACTTATATTTGAGAAACAGGAGTCTTTGATCTTTTGAGTTAGGGAATGGCGATTCCTATGGAATAGAGTGAAATTCCATTTCCACAGAGTGGTGGACACAGACAGAAGTGCTCTAAGAGAGCAAATGAGAACCAAGTCCTAGGTGTAGAGTCAGTCAACAAGCTCTATCTGGTAGAGCCCTCACACTTTCCCATTTCAGTTTTCCTATCCGTGTGAAGCTGTGTCCTGTTTGCTGTTTGAGCAACAGAGCAATAACTAAGACAGTATTATAGAAAATACTTTAAAAACCAGTAATATAAAACCCAGTAATAATAAACACCCTTTCCATTGCTGCTTATTAATTACCAGTAGAGATAGCGTAGGATGTGTCTTTAGGGGAAGCTGAGGTTGGATCTTGGCTTGGACACTCTACCTATACAAATAGAGCAAGTTATTGGAATCTTCTAACCTGTTTCTTTTTCTGTAATATAGAACGTGTCCCATTGGGTTGCTATCAGAATAAAATGGTGTAATACAAGGAAATGCTTAGCACAGTGTTCGCCTCATAATGAGCTGTCAGGAAAGATTACCAATAACTAGGACTATTAGCTACAGTCCTCCTAACATAACACAATTGAAATGTGTTCATAAAAATTTATTTGGGTGTGAATAGCATATTTAAAAATATTTCAGTGGAGAAATGAAAATTAGAAGCAGTTAAAATAACTGGTGGGATGAGTCACAGGCACTTGTTAAAATGCCTTATTTATGATTTAAGAGTATTTCTCTTGGTTTCTAAAAGATAACTTAAAAGACCTGAAATTTCATATCTGTGCAAATGAAAAATTAACTGCTTAGTGTCTCTTGAATGTGGGGCAGCAAAGGGAATCCCTGACAATTACTTCTAGTTATTTTATTTAATTTTATATGTTTTTATTTTGAGACATAATACTAGTGTGTAGTTCTGGCTTGGAAGTTATGTAGCTCCGAGTGGTCTTGAATTCCTGCCTCATCTTAATGAAGACTGAGATTACATGAATGATGTAACACACTCTACCCCATTTCAGCTCAGAATTGGAATTAGACCTGGAGTCCAGTGTATGTGGAGCAAGCCACTATCACCGAGACTCATCTCCAAGGCTTGTGAACACTGTGTGTGTGTGTGTGTGTGTTTGTGTGTGTGTGTACATGTTTTGTTGTTGTTTGTAGTACTCAGACAAATGCTGTACTTATGAACTCCATCTGTGGCCTCTTTATTTCTTATATGCACTTATTGAACAGAAAATAGAGTCTGTGTCCCTGATACATCAAATTTAATTTAGAGCATTATGAGAGCATGACCGAGACTTCCCTGAGAGTGTCCAGCATGATCTCAGTAGTGATGCTCAACACGGGCTAATATAGTAAGTCTTGGCATATATTCGCTCCACAATGCTGGGCTGATTCTTCACTGAGTGCCATTGTGGGTTGGTTTTTATCCTAAGAGAAGCCATTTCAGGGGAAGGAGCCTTACTTTTCTGTTGAAGACTGATCTCTTGGTCGTGGTGGAACATGTGGGGGAGGCACTGGGGAAGGCGCCTCCTTAAAAGCATCCGTGCCGTTGTCTGAGTGGCTTTTGGAAAGAGGTCTGTAGGTCTGGGTCTTCGCAGCAGGGTGAGACTGAGCATTGTAGGGTGAGTTGTACAGACCTACCATGAAAAAGAGAAAAACCAACAAAATAAGCAGATAACTTAAAAGATGCGTTAAGATGGTTGGGCTATGCAAAACAGCCAATGGTTTTACGAAAATTATCAATAAGCATATTCATAATATGTACATTAGAGGTGGTACATTGTTTATTAACTTATCAACATTAATTTATGAATTATCACTTATTAATTAGATATCAATTGGTCTTGCATGTAAGTATTGATTATAGTAAATTATCCATTATTGTAGGATTAATGAAAATTGAGGCTAGTTAGTAAAAATAAACTTACAGGTACTCAGCAAGGTTTCTTCCCAATCACAGAAACTAACACCTTAGGTAAACTTTCAGAGGAAGATGAAAATAGCAGCTAATACTTTGTAATACTGGTGTACATAAGACAGTTGATGTGTTAATTGCAATCCAACAAATACAGGACATGCTGTATGCATGAGGTGCAGCTCCCACGTGCGACAGGGGAGTGTAAACCCTCCTGAACAAGCTGATGCAAGATGATGTGTGATTGAAAAAGAGTTTGTGGTAGTTAGTAAAATCCAATGGAGAAGGACATAGCAAAAATTAAAGGACGTTTGAAGATGACGAGTGAGACACAGACTATATTATGATCTCGTGGGACTAGAGTTGGGCTTGAAGGATTAGTTTTGGTAGCAGGAATAACATGCAAGACACAAAGCTGTGGGTTATTAGAACATAGTGGGTAGTCATAGGTGTTTTGCTGGCTGACTGAATGATAAAACTATTCGGGCTTTACAGGGTAACATAACTAAACTTCAGCTTATTAATTACTAGTGAGATGGACCCATTTCAATATTTAGAAGTCTGTAAAAATTCCAAGTTTCTTGGAGTCTCAATCTTGGCCTAAGTCAAACTCTGCTTGACTGCTCCTCTTGTGTGCATTTGTTTCCTTGAGAAGTCACACTCAACAACACCTGCTTGAAATGTGTCTGGGTCATCTCCACAGTCAGACTTGAACTTGTGAGGTGAAGCAAGGAGGTGAGTTTGGTGGAGCAGGGCAGGATGGGAATATTTATCTTAATGGACTTCCCAAAGTAATATGGGGATACAGAGTCTAACTCGGAGATCACCAGCTTGATGTTTGGCTTTTTCCCATTTTCTTTCTCCTTTTTCTTTGGAGTTGAGCAGCAAACTCACCCAGTTAAAAGGCTGGTTGCTGGTCATCAGGTTTTAGGGAGGGGAGAGTCTCATGGAGTTTTCTTTTAGGGTAGAAAGAGGACCCTAAATAAGGGCACAATCCTGGGCCTATGGCTCGGTTGGGTACAATCTCCCATCCCGATGTGATATTTAGGAAAAACTGATAGAAGGGGACATATTTTTGGTGTCTCTCACACGAGTATGAAGACCACTCCACAAGAAACCAGCACATTCAAATACAAGTGGGAATGCCCAGAGCTGAAGTCATTCCATTGTGAGCATTGGCAACTCTGAGTCAGAAAAGTGGTCTGGCCAAGAGGGAGGTTTTTCACATCTTTCAATGAATGGTTCCATTTTGGAGCAAAAGCCTGGACATGGTCGTAAAACACTTTGCTTGACTTGTTTTGGGGGAATAGTATCTGCGAGGTCTTACGCAATGATAATCGGTCTTTCTGCTGATAAAAAGGTCTTTCTTTTTGTTGTGTAACCAGGTCACAGTCTGTTCTTTCACCCCATTCCTTCACACTGGTTAAACATTCCTGAAGCTGAGGATAAACCAACAGCCGGGGGTGGAGGGTGGGGGATGGATGACGCAGAACAGTGTTAGTTCCCATTTCCAGGGGGAAAGGATCAGTCTTTTGTTAGACATGCTCTGAGAAAGGAAGTAAGGCATCCTCCTCCTCACAGGAACTGACAACATGGGGTGGTGGTGGGATGACGAGGGCGGGGCTCTTCCCGACAGTGGAGTGTGACCAGTCATGGCAAGCGAGGAAAGCCGTCCTACCTGCATTGTATGTGTAAGGAGTATTATACATGTCTGAGTCCTCATCTAGAAAATGAAACATAAACATGATAATCCAGACTCTGCCACCTTGTCACCAAGACAGCAGAAGGTCAGAAAAATGACAGAAACACACCAGCAAAAAAAAGCAATGTTTTTTTCTTCTTCTAGCATATAACAGCACTTTGCATTTCCAAATATTGCACTCCAGGCCTCTGCAGAGTGAGCTTTTTGTCTATAAAGTAATGTACATTTCTGCCCTGGTCACACATGCAAAACTGGTTCCTTGTCCTCACTTCCTTAGGCAGATTCTGTGTCCGCTGCATCATAATTTTCCTTAAGTGTTTTTAAGGTCTCTTGTCAACTATACTGAGTGGGGATCAGGAGAAGCCACTCCAGTCCCTCTTGTAGTAAGAAACAGACATGGGCAGACAGGCACAGCAGTGGGTCTAGATGTGCACAATACCCCAGTGTGGATGTAGACAGAGATGGGCAGAGAGCTAAGACCAGAACATCTGGTAACCTCCAAAGGACCCCTCTTAGGAGGCTTCTTGAGAGCTCACGGTTAATGCAGAGGCACACATCTGTGATTTAGGAGTAAAGGGAGAACAGGAGACATGCCGAAAAGAAGGGGCCATCACGTTTGCTGGGGTCTTGATGTTTTTATGTGAAGAAAGAAGAAAGTCTATGCAAAAGTTGAGTATATATCCTTCAATCCATAAGCACTAGATAAAAAACAAAACAAAAAACCAGAAGAACATACATACCCGGCTTGTGTACCATGTGAATTTGTTTGAACATTGTCTTGTACCAGTCCTTTGGCCGATCCACTGTCTGTCAAAGAGAACATCCAAGAATGATCAACCCTATCTGTTAGGTTTGGGCTTAAGGCTGCTCAGGCCATGATTCATATGCTGTGGCCTCTCTCTTTACCCTTATTGCTGCTATGAAATGAATGGCAGGCATCCTACTGTGATGTCTGTGAGTCTACAATCCTCACTGCCCCCAGAGTGGTTTTACCCAACACCCTAAGTAATCAGGGACTATAGGTGGCACATTCTGAATGACGGACCCACATTACCAAAGGTTCTAATCTTTCCCCCTTCCCCTGATACCAAGTATCTGAGACAACTTGGCTGCAAGCATGTGCTATAGGCTACTTAGCTGCATGACATGGGTCTGTCTTTTCTCCCTGAAGCCTTTAGCCTTGTGGGCCTGACCTGCCTTCAGAACTTCTACAATGTTGATGTCTAGTTATGATGTCATAACTCTTATAATAAATCTGCCTCAGTCCCGGACCCACAATCTGAGACCTCACATTCTCAAGTCAACATCCTAGGGTAAAGTCTTCACTGCTAATATTTGATATTTCCAACAGTAGATTTGCATTTCTCCTATGACTTGATGGCAATTACAGCAATTTATCTTGTTATTTATGCAGTTTGTAAGTGGAGTATCTCATTTTGACTGAATTGGAACATTCTGTGTTACAGTTTTATTTATTCAATTCAGCTGTGCCCAGTTGTACATAGCCAGTATTTGATGAAACATCAGCTCCTGTTTATTATTATTATTATTGTTGTTGTTGTTGTTATTGTTAAGTGTATATGTCTGAAACAAGGATTCCATAAGTATCCTGAAATGGCCTTTAACTCATGGTCTGTCTACCTTGTGCTGAGATTACATGGATAAACCACGGGAAGCTTATTACACACTGTCTCTCTGTCTCTGTCTCTGTCTCTGTGTGTGTGTGTGTGTGTGTGTGTGTGTGTGTGTGTGTGTGTGTGTGGAGGACAGAGGTCAATCTCAGATGTTGTTCTTCAGAAGTGATCCTGTTTTTTGATAGGGTTTCTCTCTGGAACCTGGGCCTTACCAATGAGGGTGGGCAGCCCCAGGGATCCTGCTGTGTCCACCCTCCAGTTCTGGGATTACAAGTGTGTGCCACCATCCCTGCCTTTTTTATGTGGGTTCTGGGCATGGAACTCAGGTCCTCATGCTTGCCCAGCAAACATTTAACAGATGATTTCACTAGTCCTTCTCATTATTCTTAAAATTTTCTATTGAGTGTTCTGTGAAGACATTTAAAAATTTAACTAGGGTATATTTTTGACTCAAGCAGTAGATATTCTGATCAGCTTCAATGAAGACAAAATTAGCATTTACTAGTCTAAGCGACTAAGATACTGAATGTATCAGACAATGCACAGTTATAGAGCATATATATAAAAGTGTGGCTATGAGTTCAAAACTTCTATGACAAGACATTGGAGTATATACAACTTTCATCTTGCTAAATTATAAACTCTGTGATGGTAGGCATTCCTTATGCGTGTCAGGCTTTAGGTGTGATAGGAACAGCAGGTTACGGTACAAATAGGAAATTAATGTCCAACTATTAAACATCATTCATATCTTTGAGCCTTTAGTTACTACTTAATGCTTTCTAGAAATAGGAATATGAGAAACTCATGTGCTGTGGGATGTTCTGTATGGCAAATGTGTTGCTAATAAAACACTGATTGGCCAGTGGCTAGGCAGGAAGTATAGGCGGGACTAACAGAGAGAATAAAAAGAGCAGGAAGGTGGAAGGAGATGCTGCCAGACGCTGCCAGCCACCGCCAGGACAAGCAGCATGTAAAGATGCCGGTAAGCCACGAGCCATGTGGCAAGGTATAGATTTATAGAAATGGATTAATTTAAGATATAAGGACAGTTAGCAAGAAGCCTGCCACGGCCATACAGTTTGTAAGCAATATAGGTGTCTGTGTTTACTTGGTTGGGTCTGAGCGGCTGTGGGACTGGCAGGTGAAAGAGATTTATCCTGACTGTGGGCCAGGCAGGAAAACTCTAGCTACACTCATGTATCTCTTCTTTGCTTTGGGTGTATGTGGGGGGGGCATATGCATGTGTGTCCAGGTGCGCATGCCCATGTGAGCATGTAGAAGCTAGAGGTAGATGTCAGACATCCTCCTCTCTGACTCTCTGCCTTGTTCTCTTGAGTCAGGGTCTCTCACAATGTATGTTAGGGGGCTTAGAATGGTCCTTCCACTAGAACAAATCTCAGTAACTACACACAGCAGGGGAGCTCCAACATCTGTGGCGTGCAGTACTGGGCAAACCTAGCGTATCAGATGCAACTCTGTCTTACAGGCTGTGAAAACGTACATTCTTTATTCAAACTGTAGTGCAACAATCTTTGCTCAGCATGATCTTCACCTCAACTATATCAGAGCTAGTTGGGCCAGAAGTTAACCATTCTGTGCACAGGCAACTTAAAAAGCATCAGATTTTCCAAGTTTATTGCCCTGGTTTAAAACATTGGTTGGGTTATGGTGTGTTTGGTCAATGTCCCTGGGAAGTCTGCTCTTTTCTGAGAAGAAATCCTGGGGTGGGGGGCTCTGTCGGAGGAGGAGAAACTGTGGTTGGGTCTGTGTGTAATGTATGAGAGCAGAATGAAAAAAAAAAACAATGGTTAGGACTTGTAAGAGTGGAAACTGATATTTTATACTCTGATTTTTATGTATGTGGTCATTGAATTTTTCACCTAGAAACTGTTAGGCAGTATTTACATTTATTTTGACTCTGGAAGTAGACAATTCTGACAGTCACTAGAGATGTGGGAACCACCTATGCATCGTAGGCTTCTTCTGCAATGGGGGCTTGAGGGTGTCGTTGATTAACTGTATGGCCAAATGATGGGAACTGGTGTCGGGGGTTATCTACAAAGAGGCAGGAATCTGCTGCTTGCTGGCTCAAACAGAATCCTGGAACATGAGGGTTGGGGCTGAAGTCAGTAAGGTGCCTACTGTGTAATTATGACAACCTGGGTTCCTATTTCTAGCGCCTGTGTAAAAAGCTGGGCATGGCAGTGGGCTCCTGTAACACCAGCACCGAGGATGCAGAAACAGCTCCGGCTTTGGTGAGAAAGCCCGGCCCGCCATTGAGGAGTATACCCAGGTTTGACCTCTAGCCTCTCCATGCCCACATACATGCATACACACCAACATGTACACACACAAAACACTTGAACATGTATCTTTAGGGACCATTTATTTTTCTGAAGGTGGTTTTCTCTTTCACTAAGCTTTATTCCTATTCTACCTTTATGCTATCAGAGCAGCAACAACAAAAGTAACATACAGCTGTGTGTAAAAATAGTTTTCTCACTGTACCTGGACACAGCCAATGGGGACAGGGAGGCCGAAAAAGGAAGTGGTGTCGCTGTATATGGCAATGCACCGTGACGGACAGCATTGTTGTCTGCACTTGCCAGAGGGCCTATATCAGGCAGGATCTCACAGTTATGCCTGCCATCTGTTAGCTTTATATGGTGAGTACAGAGAAGCCAGGAGATGCCCGGTCAGCTGGCAGAGAGACTCGGAAGCTGGCAGAGCCGAGGCTTGCAAACTCAGTGTGCCTTTCTAAGAGAAAGGTTGTGAGCTCTTTCGTTCCTTTAGCCAACACCGTTTTTGAAGCATGTCATGTCGCAACTGAGATTATGAATGCACAAGTCCACACTCGGGAAATTTACCTTTGAATGTGTCCTTCAAAAGCATTTTGCATAAGACTACCTAACTCCTGGGACTCTACTATGCAGTTATCATCCATGGCCTTATCAGAATAGGCTTTGACTTTCATCTTCTTCTAGTCATGAAACATCAGCACTGTATACTAATTTAACATGCAGACATTAAAAAAAGACCTATTTTCTACGTATAACACAACAATCCTATCTTTGCCCCAATAGCTCTAAAATAGCCAGACAACTGTTATATTTGGATTATAAGAAAGAAATATTGCATGCCACTTAACTAGCCAGGTTTCTTACATAGTCTCATGGGCTCTGAGCCCTGGAGATTCTTGTTACTGTTTTTAAGAATATGGCAGTAAAAGGCTGATGTAGACATCCCAGTCACAGGAGAAGAGGCACTTGGCAAAACTTTCTCCCTTCATCACAAGCACTCAAAAGTAGTGAGTACTCAGTGATTGTTTTCAGCAGTTTCTGGACCAGTTTACAATATCTTGTTACCATGGTAATAGTTATCTAAGGATACCCCAATATGGCACATTGAGACAGTGCTGGTTTTAATGTACATACTGAGCAGGAAGCTGAGGCAATTTGAGTCTGATAATCATTACCTTCTACACAAATGAGGAAAGGAAATAATCTTGGATATTCTTGGCCCAGGGGATGGCAGGATTCAACATTTATAAATACAGGTCTATACTTGGATGTGTGATTCGTAAGGCTGCAAAGTAGTAAACATGAACAGGATCCCTCTTATAAAGTTTTAAAGGTCTGAGCAAGTTACATGGAAAAAAACCAGGGTTCCTTTTAAGGAACTTCTGCAGTGGCTAATAATTCACTTTCAATTTCTTATAAGGGAAATTAGCATCACACACTTAGTGGATATATGTGTTTGCTTATCATTTGGCATGCCTTTAATTTAGCAGCAGACAATATAAACCTTTTAATATTAATTAATTGAGTTTTATTTGTCATCTCCAACATCTTAGATTTTCCCTCAAAAAACGTAACAAAGCAAAGACTTGCAAGTCAAATATTACAGATTAAAAAATCTGTAGGTTAAAAAGAATGGGTCACATTAACCTGTCCATTTTTACACATCATTTACTAACTTAAAAACACATCTATTGACTTTTAGATGGAATCTTTCAGACAGGGTCTGTAACTGCACACACAGAAAGCAATGAGCTCTTAGGTTTTGTGTATACTGTGTCTCAAGGACTAACAGACAAAATCCATGACACCATCCCTGTCTGAGTCATTAGCTTGTCATTAGCATGGGAAAATTCAATTTTAGTCATTTTGAGTCAGAAATTCTGAGAGGCAAACACTGTCAAAACACTACCATCAGAAACATACAGCTGTCATAAAACGGAGCCGCTTAGTCACAAGCCCTGGGATTTTTCCTGTCACTTAAATACGACCATCATCATTCCAACACAGACTTTTCAAGCTTTATTAGTTACATGCAACATCCTTAACAATCTGAGAAGTCTAAATCCCAAGTGCATGCTATACGGATATACTTTTTTTTGGCTTCAGCTACGGTGCCAATGCCAAGAGTAATCAATTCTGAACTCACGTCTATATGTAAAACATGATCACTGCAAACTCAAAGACGGCTCCTACTTTGTCTTCGGTCGTTTTCAAAGGTGTCTTGTCTCACCATTGCATCTGTCCTGATATCCTTCGCATTCTTTTGCTGGGTCCCTCACTGTCCCTGGCTCCCTGTGTTTCCATTCAGGGGAAGCTGCTCTTGGCAGCGTTTTCTCAGCCCAAGGGTACACAGGCAATGTCTATGCAGCTAGAGCTCCCTCCTCTCACCCCCACCAAATTCACCTGTAAAGACGCCGTGGCTCTCATCCTGGCTTCCAGGTCTTCCTCCTCTGCTACCACAGACCTCCTTTGGCAGTGGATGTGGTCAGCACACAGCTGCCTGCCTAGGCTCTGCTGCTGCTGCTGCTGCTGCGGAGCGTTGCCAGAAAGGGCTGCCCCGGCACACTGAGTAACGCTTTGGCAGAGTTTAAAGACTTAAAAAAAAATGCCCTCAACACTTGGACTTATCATCCAGGGAGCTCTCAGCGGGCTCAGCTGAGAGGGACATGCAAATGCTCCGCCTTTTTTTTTTTCTTCCCCCACAGACAGCTTTTCCTTCCCATGATATTACCTCCCTTCACTGCAAACATCTCACCTCCCAAGTCCCAATTCACAGTTTCCCATCCCCTGGTGTGAACACTTGCCTTTTTTTACAGTGCATGTGGGAATTGGGTGCTGTGAAAGGGCTCACTCACTTCCCCCCCTTCCCCTTTTTCTCTCTAGGCTTTACCTCTCCTTGATAGAAAGTTAAAAACGGAGTGTTATTATTTAACAAACCCACATTTTCACGATTTTACATTCAAACGGAGAGACAAGATTGCGTAGCTGTCTTCGCTCCCCGATTTTCTCCCTCTGCCACACAGCGTGGTATTCATGGGAGCGCCAAAGGCCCAGAGGACAGTCCTCATGACATAAGACCCTAGGAATGCACAGCAGCACGCACAATCCATCCTTTGTGGTGCTCATGTGCAGACCCAAAAAGACGCACATGCTGGCATGGCTTACCGTCCTAATGGCTGTGGGGATGCCGGACTCGTCCACAGGGCCGATCCCTGGGTAATGCGGGGCTTTGATGACTGTTACCCTCTTCTCTTCCTCTGAGGATCTGTAGAGTGGGATGGAGCCTCCCATGGTGCCATCCAGAGACTGGGCATGCTGGGAATATGCCTCTGCAGAATCTGTGTGGAAAATACAGTGACATGGAGCACACCGGATGCACAGACTCTAAATCAATGGTGCCTCTTGTACATGGATTGCCCAACCATAATAAGATCCACATTTCTACCTCTGTGCCTTTTCACATATTTACCCCATCTCCTTCAGAAGTGGGCATTACATATATGTATGGATCAAGACCTCACCATTTTACAGCGAAGGGTAAGAGGAAGAATATTTGCTGAAGGATGAGTGCAGCCATGTTGAGGGACACTGAATATGTCTCACCTCACTTTCCTCGAAGAAATCTTAGAGGGACGGGATGGTGGGGGGACAAGAGTCACCTTTATAGATGAGGGGGCCGAAGCTGAATGAAACCTAGTAACTTTACTCGGGTCCTTAGTCACACATGATTCTTGTGAAGCTGCTGACTGCCTTTTGAGGCAGTAATGAGAGGTAATTTCAGAGAGGCACTAGGATTATTTATCCAAAGAAATGATTCCATAAAAATAAATGGAAAATGAAAGTCAGTTAATTTTTTTTTAGTTCTAGACATACACTAGCAAGTGAAGGCTTGTGGGTAAATAAGTGCATTTTCAGTGATTACAGTTTATTGAATTTTATTTAATATTGATGGTTTTATGGTGAAAACACCCATGCCATAGCTTTTTGTCCTTTGAGACTGACAATTAATTGTCTTAAGGATAAAAGTTACATGAGGCTTATTAAATTTCCATCTTCATGTTAATGTTATGAACCTCTGGAATAATTTTAGTCACATCATACAAAGTGATATGACTTCTGCTGTTTTGAAATTTCAGAACTTGGTGAGCAGAACTGAGTCTTCATTTAGGATCTGTGTGACCTGCTTTAGCTGGTCTGTCTCTGGGCTTTTTTCTGTGGAAGCTGAAAAATTCTTATGTTTTAAGATAGTATTTGTTGATTATATTCATATATTCATAGGTGTGTGTAGGGTTCATTTTCATACATATACATAATTTATAATTAAAATTTATATCATGTATAGATAGTATAATGAACTTTTATACCATACATATAAATGTATTTTTCATGAGCATGTTGTGTAAAGCATTATAAATAAGCATTTTAAGACTTTGACTTAGTTTCACATAGGTATTTAGCATTATGTTCTCTCTAGGCTGATGTCCGTTGTATCATTATAACTGTTATAATTAAGGCCATTTCCAATTTAGTTTGCAACCGAAAAGCATCTTGAGGCATTTTTGAATTGAATGGATGAGTCGGGAAATGGAATTACTTCATGTGTCATTGATTAGTCATACAAATCCTGTGTTCCCAAGCTATTCTAAATGAAGTCACAGTGTGTTATTTCACCCTGGTTGACTTTTGAATTCCTCAACCCCCTTGATGTGATAGCCACAATGCTAGACTTTTGTCAGCAATCAAGGTTTTCTGAACACATAGGATGTGCCACAGTCCTAGCCTAAGAAACAGCATCAAGTCTGTCTTCATGCAGACTTCATGGGACGGTACAAACACACAGCTTGTGCAATGAAAGCCAGATCTTTTTATATTTCTCTTATATGGCCCACAAACTGTTGTGTTTGCAATCCTTTGTCTTTGACGAAAGCTAAAGTTCACCTAGGGCAGAGTAGAACTGTAAATTCTACTCTCATCATTGCCTGGGCCAGTTGGAATTTGTTCAATGTTTATACAGGAAATTTCTTTCCATGTTAAACAGTTTATGTGTAAAATCTACTCACTGGTTAGGTCTAAAGTCAAAGCCTGTCTATACCTGAGTATTTATATAGAATGGGGAAAACTGTTCACTAAGACAGGCAATGGGATAAAGAGTCTATTTAATGATTATTTAGTAAAATGTTATGGCTGAAATAATTTAGGAAGTTGCATTTTCATGTACAATAAAGCACAGTTACATTACAAAATCTTGAAATAGTGGAGTCTCTTATAAAACTGAGCTGTGGACTGGTTGTCAAAGAGAGAAATTTGGCACAAGCAAGCTCTTCTTTCTTACACTCTAAAAGGAGATCATTACAAGCTTCACAAATGGCTCCCAGGAGTAGCATTAGAAAAGGCACAAGTATATCTAGACTCCTCTTTAATGAGTCCCATGACTATATTTAAAACCTTATAGAAGTTTTGTTGACCATAGAAGCTGAGTTCTACCACGAGTGGGCTTGAGATCCACAGAAAGTGTTCTTTAGTAAACTTGTGGCATATTGGTTCAGTTCAGAGTAAATGTACGAAGAAGAGGGAAAGGGGTCTGCTACCAACTACAGAACGGCATACAGTTCTGTGTTCTAGATTTTTCTCTCTGTTGCTGACCTGTAGTGCCTACAAGATGGGCCCTCTCTTTTTGAAAGGTTTGTGTAGGTATGCTCTCCTTAGCATCCTTTCTGCTCTGTAGTTCTGAAAACTTTCTAGGTTCTCAATATCATGGAAACATTTTCAACCTAACTTCACATAATGGTTCAATTTGGTACCGTTTTTTCATGCAACATTTTGGAATTTTTACATTGAATTTTTAGCAACAAAGAAATAGTTGTAACATTATTTTTAAACTACGCTAATATATTTTGCTACATAAGAATGTTTCTTTGTGTAGCTCAGTACTTTTCCAGGAGGCTCTAAAGGGTTCACAAGACCCACAAAATTATATGCTTAAAGTTTTGAAATGAACTTTTATATATTCATTGTTTATATAAAAACATGTAAAATCTATTTATATGTTAGGTCTAAAGTCAAGGCCAGTCTATACTTGAATATTTATATTTTTTATTTGGTAGAATGGGGAAAAGTGTGTTCACGAAGCAAGCAATGGGACAAAGAGTCACATTTAATGATTATTTATTTAGGAAATAATCATTTTTTATTGGAGGAGGACTATAACAAAAAATTTTAATTAAATTTATATGTTTTATTTTATGTAAGAGTGCTTTGCTTATGTGTATGTATGTATACCACATGTGTGCTTGGTGTCCTTAGAGGTCAGAAGAGGGTGTCATATCCCTTGGAACTGGAGTCACAGATGGTTGTGAACCATCATTTGGGTGTTGAGGATTGAGCCTGGGTCTTCTGGAAGAGCAACAAATGATCTTAACCACTGAGCCATCTCCTCAGAACCAAGGGCTATATGTCTTTGCCTAAGTCTTAATCTCCAAAGGGTTAAGAACTTGCCTCTATAAATTGTGGAATCTTCGTTGAAGAGAGTTCTCCCTTGCTTCCCGCTGCCCCAATGTGGACTGACGGCCTTCAAACCTGAGTCTGATAGTTCATGACAGTGTGATCCAGGACTTCACTGTGCTACTGCACCCTATCCCATCTCACACCGTTTTCATTGTTGAACGTTTTTTCTACAGCCTAACTAAAGAACATTCTAGAATGATAGTTCTTCCACGAAGGAACGAGCCACTTCAATAGAAAAGTGCTACATTAAGGTTTTCTGGGTCCTACAAGCTCCCCCTTCTCTCACTAGGCATTTTTCTGTTCTTTCTACCCCATCACTTAAATGTCAACTAGCATTTTCCAGGCTTAGCTACAGATGGAATTATTACCTCCGAATAGCCAGGGACCTCTTTTCTACAATGTGTGCCCTTCCTCCCAACTTAGGGTCGCCAGAGAGAGTGGTGTTGGTCACTCCTGCCTCAACTTTGCTACCTTATATTTTTCTCTTGTGATAGACAGTTGTCACATGAAAGTGGTTGTGGAAATCATGACTGCGGTACTTACCAAGCGATCTGCCATGCTGCATGATAATGCTGGAGTTGAGTGAGGCTGGAAGGGAGTATGCGGAAGGGGAAAATGGCCTTTGATAGTAACTCACTGGACTCACAGCGCCACCAGAGTTGCCATTGATGGTTATCTGGCTCTGAGAAAAGCACATGGACCCTGTTATAGCACATGGTTCCCTGTAAACATCACCCCTTTAAATGACAGCAGGCGTTTCCAACTATAGGTCAGTAATCAATGACAAGGCTTTTATTTATTTTGAAAACTGCTGTCAGAGAGCCAAAGTGCTTTTTTATTTTCAGTTTTCTCCATCTTATCCTTTATTTGTTATTCTTTTATATTATCAGAGGGCATGGGAAGTGGTTAAGAAAAGTGAGAGCAGCTGGCCAGCAGACACACTACTCTGCCTTTAGAGGTGACACCAACAGGGGTCACTGCGGAGCAAATGGGGAGGATGACTGAGCTCTCACAACCTGGCCTTAAGTAGTCACAACTCCCTCACATTGTTTTGCTTGGTGGATTTGAAATGAATGCTCTCTGACAGGAGGGGAGGCGCTGGTTCACAACTCAGTCAGAACACCCTCTAATGAATCTGTGTTTCCAAAACAAGGTGACTAACACAGAAGGCAAGTGGTTGGACTTATGAGTCATGAAATGACCTATTCTAGCAGTCACATACCTGGTTAAAGCATTGTAAAGATGTCAAAACACTGGCTTCTCCCTACTTCAACTTTACTTGGCATTCTGATTTCCTAATAAATTGGGTTACTTGTTTACAGCTGAATATTTTCTATGTCTAATGCTACCTGAAGCTTCTCCTTGAGACAGCCACACATGTGCTTCTTTTGTAGTTGTTAAAACATGCAACTTGGCATTGATGACCTAGTAGATAGCCAGAGGATACATGTTGTGACTGAGCTGAATCAGCTAAGATCATAGAAGTTGAACTCAGGACTATCTTTACATAGTCCTCAGTTCATAGTCCATTGAGCATTATGCAAACTGAATAATGCATGCAAATGAGATAAAACATTAGTAAGAATATTTAGTTAAAATAACAATACGGATAAGTACATACAAACATGCATATGCACAGACATAGAGACTCATAACATAAAATTTTCTACTTTTTTTTAACAAAATAAACTTCAATTATGTAAGTATGAAACACAGCAGGTGAGTGGGTGTCTATTTATGACTTCACTCTAAGATTATTATGCTTTCAAATGAACCAGAAGAAAGTTAATTTATTTAAAAGTCTTATCACATCAGTTCTAAAATCAATAAATATTCAATTATAAGGATTGTACTCAAATATTTCTTCAAGCTATTAGAAAAATTCTCTTATTTTGTGACCAGCCACATGCTAAGGACCCTTTGAATTGGACATTTAAGCATGTGTAAAGCACAGATGGACCAGTACTTCAGAGCTTTCATGTAACTCTGCTGAACAACCTATAAATATTTTTTGTCTTTTCCTAAGTCAACTTTGATGTGTTATGATAATGAATGTAAAAAACAATTTTTTTTATTAAACACTAAGGTTTTTTAGTACAGTTGAGTATCCCTTATCCAAATTCTTAGGAGCAGAAGTATTTCAAACTTCACACAGTTCTGGACGTGGGATGTTCATAAATACATATGACATATCTTTTGGGAGGGATGGGTCTCAAGTGTAAATATGAAATTAGTTTATTTTAATAGACAATTTATACATATAGTCTGAAGGTAATTTTATAAAACATAATCAGTGTCCTTGAGTGTTTTTTTTAATTTATATATTTTAGGTACATGGGTACTTTGTCTGGATGTATGTCTGCACACCAGAAGAGGGCATCAGATCCTATTATAGGTGGTTGTGAGCTGCCATGTAGGTGCTGGGACTTGAATGCAGGTCCCTCTGCAAGAGCAGTAAGTACTCTTAACCACTGAACCATTTCTCCAGTTCCTGGGTTTTTTTTTTTTTTTCATCACACATAAAGTCAGGTGTGGAATTTTAAACTTACAATGTCATGTCAATGCTTAAAATGCTTCAAATTTTGAAAAATTTTAGAATTTGGATATTTGGGTTAGGGATATCAAACCTATATAATATTTAGGAAATGTGAATTAATTTGATGGCTTAAATAGCACCAATTAGAGATAAAAGAATAAACATTGAAAGCAGATTTATTTTTTTATCATATTAAGTTAAATACCTTATGGAAAAGTCAGGTGTAATAAATTGATAATTGGGACTAGTTTCAGCTACAGGCACCTCTGACTGTGTACAAGATTTTTTATATATTATATAAGACACATAAGTGAGGATCCAAAAGGGCCTTAACTAAGGAAACTGTTTTTTTAACATCATTTAACAATTTTAAGGAATTTTATCAGGACATTCAACAAAAACAAACAAACAAACAAAAAAAACCAAAAAATCTTTTTCCAACACATAGGACATGGGAGGGTCCCATACCTCAGGCAGATGGCTGATCATTTGTGGCCAGGGGTTTGGTTGGGTTATTCCCAGAAAACAAATTTTATATCCAGTCCAATAACTCAAACAACTGAAAAGAGTTTTTTTTTTTTTTAAATTTTCCATAGTTGTAGAAGTTAAAAAAATTATGGCTTGTGGCATTTCTCTGTGCATGCAAATTAAAGTTTTATGTCTTGACAGTATGTAGCAACTATGTAGCATAGATATATTTTCCTTTGACAGGACCTATCAGGAGTTTATGATGGTAATAATTTCAGAAAGTTGTCTCTCTCTCTCTCTGCTCAAAGTTGTAGATGGTCAAAATTGTACATCCTTCAATGGAAGTCACAATCTCCTCGTTATCAGTGACTGAGAATCTACGTGATAAAAATTAGCAGCATTTTAGCCATTCATTAGCCACTGATTAGTGATGGAATGAAATGACAGGCATTATTTTGATGATATCATATATCTGAGAACTATTCATATATTGCATAAATGAAAAATTGTTGAGATATAAAAGACAAAAATATTTTCATGAATTTCAAAACTGGGATGGCTGAGGAAAAGTATTTCAAAGCAACTTCAGGCTAAATTTCTGTAAGATGGGCTAAGATGGTTTCTATCATTCACTCCCACAGTGACAGGAGCACTCATCAGAGGCATCAGTTATCAAACAGCTACCCACTACAAAGGACAATTAGTGCTATGCAGGAAGAATCACTCCCGGGAGAAAGACAGTACAGAAAGTATTAACCCAGGATACAGTGATATGAGTCTTAGAGGAAGTGTCATGTTCCAGGAATTAATGGTAAGTGACAATATTTGAAACATTTTGGACTTTCCCTATAACTTAACCATAATGAAGGATGATAATCTACTTATTTACATTTCTGATACAGGGCCTTATAAGTAAATCACTTTATAGCTTATGAGCCACAGAAAAGCAGTAAATCAGGAGCAGACCATTTTAGAATTACCATACATAGCACCTGTGTGCAAGAAGGGAATACCAGTAAAAATTTTAGCACTAAGTGGGCTTAATGAGGATGACTCTGATAGCTTCCCCTAGCAGATGGTATAGAGTTGGTTCGCTAATCAACACCTATGCAAAAAAAAAAAATGTTCAGATAGCAAACAAGTGCAGTCCTTAAAAAAATGGCGGAGGCAAAGGAAGGAAGAATAATTACATGTGTGGCAGCAGGGGTTGCTAAGGTGATACCATCTGACCCCAAGTTGGGGATGGTGTCTCAGAGCAGTCAGGAGTGTCAGAGTTTCCCAGTTGAAGTTCAGCCAGAAGGGCTGTGGAGGACTCACTCTCAGATTGGGAGGAGTGCTCGCTCAGGGAAGAGTCTGTCCTGAGAGAGCCTGTGGCATGGCTGTGTATAAGACTGTTATTGGCTAGGAAAGGATGTGTATATAAACAAAGGCCCTGGGTTGAAGGCAGGCAGGAAGGCTCCAGATCATCATCAGGTGGTGGTGGTGGGCTGGAGCCACTGCCTGGTGAAAAAGCGGGGTGGTGAAAAGAGATCATAGACAGGCGTGGTGGTGAAGAGGCATCTGGCGTGCTTCCTCTGTGTGTCTGTGAAGCATGTACCTCCAACACATGGGCAGTTAAGTGCTGATTTTCAAGCTGAGTTTGAGGGAGAAGAATAAGAAAAGGAAGTATAAATCATTTAAATTAATAAGAACTTTACACCGTGACAGAGAAGGTGGGTCATCGTTGGCTTAATGTGCAAACACTGAGGAAATACATCCACACGGATTCGGTGTCAAACACACAGTATGGGAAAAAGCATGGAAGTGTGAAGAACATGAATCTGGTGCATTTGGAAAAAAAAGGCCCTTGTTCTGATAATATTGCAGTGCAAGCATGGGAAGGGTGAGAAAGCCTTGACAGGATGGAACTTCCTCCTCAGAAGTTTTCATGTTTTGTCCTAGCGACAATGAAATGCTATCAAGTTGTCTGTTCCTTGGCGAATTTGTCTTTGAAAAAAAATCTTGGAGCCCAGTTCTTCCTATTGCTTCTCCACTGTCAAAATAATTCCCCAATATAAATCTATTTGTCTTATTTTTTTTCCTGACTTACTATTTAAGTTGATCAAACTAAAAACAACTACATGGAGGGGGGGAGTTTCTGTTCACTTTCTACTCACCAAATCTGTTCACTGGTTCGCTATGAAACATGAAAACAATTGTACCTTTAAACACACTAGCAGTGTTAGCAGTGGGGCTGATGTGCAAAAATAAATGAAAACAGCATCAGCTACTGACAATGGTTAGAGTGGCCCTGGGTTAGTTGGAGCTACTGTTGGCACTGAGTCTCAAGAAAGGAGAAAGAAACTGAAGGGGAAGTAAAAGGTTTAAGAACTCGAAACCTGCATGAAACCCAAGAGTTTAAACACCAGGAAAGAACCACCCAAGCAAGGAGAGAAAAGATGCACACCAAAAGTTTTTGTTGGCATCTGTTATACACTTGATGACGTCAGATGTGATGAGGAGCATCCAACTCAATGAATGAACAAGTAAAATGGAAGCTTTTGACTCATTTTCCTGCTTACCTAGAGGACGTTTTCTTTTTTTTTTCTTTTGTTATGTGGAGCGTCTGAGGATATAAGATGGCTACAAATATTATGGGATACTAGCACAAAGATAAAGGAATGAGCAGGACTATATAAACTCTTAGATACTGCCTAGTGAAGATTTTTAATGGCACCTGTTGCTAGTCATCGCCAACTATAATTTTCCAAATAGCTGATGTCATGTAGCCTGTTGGTCTTATTAAGGTCATATTTTTCTATCACTTTTAATTAAATACTGAAAAGTCCACTATTTTAAAAGGTTGGGTCATGGATCACTTAGGAATTTGCTGAAAACTATTTTTTCTTAGAAAAATATACTCATTCATATATGTATAAAGTTTTACATAAACTCTAGGGACTCATGGATGTGCTAAAGTACATTCCTAACCGAAAAAAAAAATTAATTAGAGAAAAATACAAGGAAGGATTGAAAGACATAGTTTTTCATTCTAGTTTTATTTAAGCTTAATGATGTTGCTGTTTGAGCAGATCCACTTAAAATGTGGCTTTTAAAGCTGTGTATGCTTTAAAAAAAATCTCTAGATTTGCCTGATAGAAACCTTTGTTACCATGACTTTTAAAATTTCAATAGGAATTTATCATCTGTATTAGTTGATGTTTGCAATTATAAATTTTATGGGAGGTGAAGTATGATATTTAACTATAATCATTTTTATTTAATGCATTAAGTGTTTCTTCATGTAATTCCTTCATGTAAGTCTGAAGGAATTCAGTCTAAAGCCGTCTTTGAAAAGTGCCGATAAAGCTGGTTAATAGAAATCTGTTCCCCTAGGACAGTTTGCATAGATCATGATCGTTTCACTTCGGCCTCCACGCTGAGTGACAATCCATGATAAATAAGGGAAATCACAAAAGTCCTTAAGTTGTCCATTCAAATAAGAGCGTTTTCCCTTTAAGATGGGAAAGACTTTGACTCTCACAGAGTTGACTTGTTCATGTCTTTCAGCCCGACACATCAAAAGCTGAAGCATGTTTTTCCTGACATAGTCATGGGTAATCTCACCATGACTGTGTCTATGCACTCTCATACATGGGGATGTTTGCCACACATTATTTATCCTTCCAAAGAGAATGACCATCAGAACTATTTTCCATTCTTTCACTGCCTTCTGTCACGTTCATGATTTTGAGTCTTTATAGGGGTGTGTGTGTGTGTGTGTGTGTGTGTGTGTG
>CABHPH010157527.1:0-48473 GCA_902168325.1 Peromyscus nudipes | reverse complement strand
CCTCTCCCCCTTTCCTATTTCAATGTTGCAAGCCAGATTTCTAGTCCAAGAAACAGGACCTCAAGGCTTCTTTTGCAGGAAGCAGTTGTTTTGGTAGCAGGCTTCTAGTGGATTACTATCCAAAGGCTAGAGCCTAGAATGTTGAAAGCTAGAAGTGTTTACACATTTTTGGTTCCTTTGTTTCCTTTACTGTGGTTGGTTTGCTTTTTTGTTTTTTGTTTTTGTTTTCTCACTCTCTGCTCTTTGGAGGCCCTCCACCCAGCTCCCAAATAAAAACACAGAGGCTTATTCTTACTTATGAATGTCTGATCTTAGCTTGGCTTATTTCTAGCCAGCTTCTCTTAAATTATCCCATCCACCTTTTGCCTCTGGGCTTTAACCTTTCTGTATTCTATATGCCTTTCTTTCCTTCTTACTCCAAGACTTACTGTGTGGCTGGGTGACTGAGTGGCTGGGTGGCTGGCCCCAGGCATCCTCCTCTCCTCCTTTCTTTGCTCCTCCCTCCTTGCATTCTTCCTCTTCTTCTTCTATTTATTCTCTCTGCCTGGTAGCCCCACCAGTTTCTCTCTCCTGCCTATCTATTGGCCATTCAGCTCTTTATTAGACCAATCAGGTGTTTTAGACAGGCAAAGTAACACAGTTTTACAGAGTCAAACAAATGCAACGTAAAAGAATGCAACAGATCTTTGCATCATTAAACAAATATCCCACAACATAAACAAGTGTAACACATCTTAAACTAATATTCCACAGGCCTACATGCATTTTGATTGGATGTTTTAAACTATGAGGTACTAATGAATAGAATGAGGAGGGAGGGGAAAGGAAGAAGGCTGCAAGAGAGACATGGTCAGATTGCATGTCCACATGAGGGCGCTGACCAGTCTGAATGTACACATATTCTATATCATTGTGTTCTAACTTCCCTCTGTTGAGAACTCCTCTCATGGCCTCTTACAAACATAAAAGACCCAGAGAAACCAAAGCAATCCTGAATAATAATTTAACAAATGTTGTAGCAATTATCACCATTTCAGATTTCAAGATATACTAGAGAACTAAGGTGATAAACAGCATTCTGTGGACATAAAAACAGACATATTGATCAGTGGAATACAAGTGAGGACCCTCATAGAAGACCCCACTCCTACAGCCACATGATTTTTGATGAAGAGGCCAATAATACATAGAGAAAAGACAGAAATTTCAACAAGTGATGGTGATCAAATTGCATAGCTACATGTAGAAGTGAGAAACTAGATCCTCTCTTATCCTACACAAACCTTAACTCCAGTCATATCAAGGACCTCAACAAGAGACCTGACAGCCTGAGTCTGGTAGAGAAGAAAGTAGGAAACACTTTTCAGCTTGCTGGCCCAGGAAAGGATTTTCTGAACAGGACCCTAGTAGTGCAGACATTAAGATCAACAATTACTAAGTGAGAATTCATGACACTAAAAAGTTTATGTGCAGCAAAGGATGCCATAATCTCAGTGAAGAGGTAGCTGACAGAAGAGAAAAAAATCTTTATCAGCTATACATCTAACACAGGGTTAATATGTAGAACACACAAAGAACTAAACATCAAGGGAAAACTTTTTAAAATAGTGATTGGAACTAAATAGAGAGGTCTCAAAAGATGAAACACAGATGGCTAAGAAACACTTTAAAATGTTCAACATCCTTAGCCATCAGGGAAATGCAAACTAAAAGTACTTTGAGAGTTCATCTTACCCTGGTCAGAAAGGTTAAGATTTAAAAAAAAAAATGATGACAAATATTGGCATGGGTTTGGGAAAGGAAGAACGTTTATTCACTGCTGATGGGGCTGCAAACTGGTACAACCACTATGAAATCAGTCTGGAGGCACTTCAAAAGCTAGAAATAGATCTACCAAATGACCAGCTATATCACCCTTAGTCATATACCAAAAAGATTCTACAGCCTATCACAGAGATATCTGCTCACCCATGTTCTTTGCTGCTCTATTCCCAATAGTCAGGAAATGGAAGTAGCCTAGATGTCCATTAACTGATGAATGGATAGAGAAAATGTAGTACACAATGGAATATTATTCATCTATCATCTGGCAAAATAATTCTGAGTGAAGTAACCCAGACCCAGAAAGACCAACTGTCCCAGTTTACTTTCTGGTGCTGTGATAAAGCACTATGACGAAAGGCAATTTGTGGAGGAAATGTTTTATTTAACTTAGAGCTTTCAGTTCATGATCAGGGGAAGCCCAGGCAGGAATCTGGAAGCAGGAACTCAAGCAGAGACCAGGGAGGAATGCTGTTTATTGGCTTGCTCTCCATGGCTTTCCCAATCAGCTTTCTTATTCACCCAAGACCACCTGTCCAGAAATGGCACCACCCACAGTGGTCTGAGCCCTTCCATATCAATCATCATTAAAAAAAATGCACCACAGGCTAGGCTACAGGCCAATTTGATGGGAGTATTTTCACAATTTAGGTTTCGTTCTCTCAGACGTTAACTTGTGTCAAGTTGACAAAAACATAGCCACATCAACTTTGCATTTTTTCCTCTCATTTGTGGATCTTAGCTTTGAATCTTCTGATGTTTGTGCTCCATTTGAAATTGTCCATACTCTTAGGTTTTGTTAACACTGCAATGTTTGTGGGAGGTATATAATTGTGTGGGGTACATCTGCACGTGTGTGTACATGCGTGTGCATGTCAGAGGACAACATTAGATGTCATTCTTCAATAGCCATTAACCTTATTTTTTTCATTTACTTTTCTGAATTTTTGAGACAGGGTCTCTCAGCTGCCTAAAGTTCACCTGGTAGCCTACACTGTCTAGATATAAAAGGATTACAAGTGTGTGCTATCACACCAAATTTAATATGTGTTCTGAGAAACAAACTTGAGTTCTCACATTTGCATGATAAACATTTAACCAGTTGAGCTATCTTACTAGCCTCTGACTCCTTTTTAAATGAAAAATTCCACTTTAACTTTTTTTTCCATTTCACATAGGCAATCAAGAGAACCATCTCATCTCACATCATGTATACTTTACTGTCACATTTTCTCAGGCAAATATCCAATTCCTTGTTCACGAGTCCTATACTATGCAAAAGTTAGAACATAAACACTACTGAACTAAGATGTTCTCACTTTTTAACAAGGATTATCTTCCCTCCATTATTCATAATATTGCCCTCACTTCTGTATGAGAACTTATCATAAGGGGATGGCCATGCATGCTTCTACCACTGAAGTATTCTCTAAGGAGACTGAGGTGTCTTTGCATCTTACTCCTCTTTCACTCAGCACCTGGCATACTTTTCCTTTATGGTTTATTAACTAAAATAAAAAATTTTAAACACACATTTCAAAACTCCTCTGGCCAGGTATGGTGATTCTCACCTATAATTTCAGCACTCAGGAGGCAGAGGCAGGCAGATCTCTGTGAGTTCAAGCCCAACCTGGTCTACAAAGTGAGTTCCAGGCTAACCAAGGCTACCCAGTAAGATCCTGTGTCAAAAAAAAAAGAAAGGAAGAAAGAAAGAAAGAAAGAAAGAAAGAAAGAAAGAAAGAAAGAAAGAAAGAAAGAAAGAAAGAAAGAAAGAAGGAAAGGGAAGGAAGAAACAAAAAGGAAAGTAAACTTCTCTGGCCTCTTTTTAGATATGTATAAATTACCTTCACTTTTTAGTGCCAATTTACTTGATCTATTTTGGTTGCCCTAACAAAGTAGCATGAACCAGGATACATAAACAACAGAAATTTATTTCTCACAGTGCTAGCACTTGGGAAGACAGAGATAAACACAAATTTGGTATCCCATAAGGCTTGACTGTCTAGATCACAGTCAATACTTTATTGCTGTGTGATCATGTGGTAGAAGGAACATGTGAACTCCTCGGACCTCTTTCATAAGAACACTAATCCCATTTGTATGTGTTCTTTAAAGAAAAGGATAGGCATTGGCGCCTTTCAGTGTCCAACAAATGCCTGAAACACCATTGGCAAGTTTTCCTTACCTGCTTCTTGCCTATATGACAGTGTTCTGCATAATAAAAAAAAATGCTATAGGACCAGTGAGGGACAAGAGATAGTTGAGTATTTACCTGATTTACAACTCTCAGGGCAATAATTATGTCACTACAAAAACAGAACTCTCTCTTCAAAGAGGACAAAAGACAGTCAGTTACTCTGGAGGCAAAAAGGACTGGCCATGGCCCAAGTACACAGATTTGGGATACTCGAAATGCCACGTCCTGATGCAGAAGCAGTTTAATGGGGTTATTACAGGAACAGAACAAAGAAAGTCATAAACCGAGGCACTTTTAAAATACATGGGTGGAAATATTAAGTGGGAAGTGACAGCAAAGTGAAGATATCTCAGCTGCAGGCCACAGATGCTGTCTGACCGCACTTAATACATTCCAGGTTTCAGTCTGTGAGTAACAAGGTGTAAGATCCAATGCAGAGATGGGCAAGGAGAGGCTATTTAGGAAACTAAGGATAGCTCAAGATAAATTGTAATTAGACTCTGAACACACTATATTCCAAACTCCACAACCCTTACAGTTCTAATTGGTTAATCAGCCTTGCAAGAGATTTCAGTTTGAAACTACAGCTCCTTTCTGGGAACTTTTGTTCATATTTGTAACTCAAAATTAGCACCAAAAGATCAATTGTTACCATAATTTCCCAAACTCTTATATATGGAAACAATCTACGAGGATTGCTTCATGTTAACATTTAAAACTGTTAAAATAACCATCATCTGAATGTGATAAAATTTAGAAATTAAATAGTCTATTGAATTAAATAAAAATAAAAGAAAAAACCTTTTATTTTTCTTCAAAGAATAATAATGTCATATTATAAGTAGCACATTTTTTAAAAACTACCTTTCATACAGTAATATAGCCAACATTTACCAAATAAAACATAGATTACATGGCTCTGTCAACTCATAAACACTTCATGAAGAATATAGCTATCACTCGGGAGGCAGAGGCAGGCAGATCTCTGTGAGTTTGAATCCAGTCTAGGCTACAGGGTGAGTTCCAGGAAAGGCTCCAAAGCTACACAGAGAAACCCTGTCTCAAAATAAATAAATAAATAAATAAATAAATAAATAAATAAATAAATAAATAAATAATATGGTTACCTGGGACTTCGTGATTAAGAGCATTTGCTGCCCTTGAAGGAGACCCTTGTTAGTTATCAACCCCCACATGGCAGCTTACATCCAGCTCCAGTTCCAAGGGATCTAGTGTCTTCTCCTAACCTCCACAGGCATCAGACATACATGCAGTGCACTAATACACATAAAGTAAGAATAAGTAAATATTTTATTAAAAAACATAACAAAAATTATCTATTTGTCTCTTCACTTTAAACTAGAAACGTCCTAGGTGACTTGTTTAAATAATGGTGTGATAGAAATGACATTCTTAAAAATCTCAGCTAAGTCATAAGATGCTCCTCAGTTTCATCAGTGGCTCATGGAAAGCTCCCCCTGCAATGAATCAGTCACCAATAAGGAATCTTGCTTCTGGTTTAAGGCTACCATCCTGTGAGGAATTCTGCAAACCAAGCAAAGAAGAAACACAGATAGTAGCCCATCTGCAGCTATTCTAAACATCTTCACCAAAGTATCAAACGTGTGTGCAGGACCCGTCTTGTATCTAAACCCAACATGTATATATTAGTTACTCTGTGATGGTCTACCACAATAACTAACAAAAAAAAATCTTCAGGGAGGAAACAGTCATTTTAGTTCATGGTTTTGGTTGACGATGGCAGAGAAGTCATGGACATGACGATGGCAGAGAAGTCATGGACCACTTGGAGATGGTCCAGGAATAACAGAGGCCAGACTAATAATCTTCAAAGGCCTGAACCTAATGACCTACTTCTGTTGGCCATGCTAAAAACTCTTAAAGGTTCTATAGCACCCCAAACAGCACTACTTGCCTGGGAACAAGCATTTAAAGCACTTTCCTATAGGGAGCACTTTAGTTTCAAGCCCTCTTGTTAATACAACTTGAAGAAGAAGAAATTAACGAGATGAACAAATGTCTTTTGTTCTGAACCCTGCCAGGCCATCCGGGCTGCTCAAGCCTCCGTAGCTACACCATTAGTCATCATCGTGACCAAAACAAGAGTCATCTGTATCAGACCCTTGATCGATTGCTAAATCACAAAATAAGAGAAAATAACAAAATTTTTGTTGCTTTATGCTCTTAAAGTTGGTTAGTTTATTACACCAGAAGAAAAAAAGGGGGCATTACTAAAACTATTCTGCAGAAGCAACAGAACCTTAAGTTATTTTCCGAAGGACACAAAACCAAATGATAGAAATGGGATTTTAAAGTAGACTTACACTAACTTCAGAGCTTACAAAGTACTGCCTCTGCCATTCTACTAAGAATTTAAAAAGAAACCCAAACTGCAACAAATGGCAAAAATCCATTACTCCTGCGAGTGGACCAAAGCCCCAAAGCCTTGCTGAGACATTGTATTTCCTTTGTGGCAGATTTAGAACTAAATTCTTGTCTTCTTGCTATGAGCTATTTGGGTCTTCCACCCTGTGGTCACTTTTTTCCTACTGCAAAAATGTCTGACTTCCTTGCAAGTTAATCATATGATTCACTCCATTTTGTTATAACAGAATGACAGAGACTGAGCATTTATTAGGAAGTAAATTTATTCTCTGAAGAGTTCTGGAGACTGTGAATTCCAAAATCAAGACTATGAATTTAAAAATCTGGAATGGGCCTTCTTACTACAACCACACACAGTGACAGGCATCAGAGCAAGTCAGAGAGGAACTTGGTGTCTCCACACGGCAAAGAAGCAGAAGAAAGAGAAACTCCGCCTGCAAGCACGTTTCAGAGCATCGCTAATCCAGTTTTAAGGACAGAGCCCTTGTATCCTAACACTACCCAAAGGTCTGAATCATCCAACATTGTTATATTGGCCCTTGACACATTTAGAGTTCTATATTCAGTTCAGAGCACCACTATTTGTCATCTATCTGGAATGCAAACTCTAAAGTGTTCTCAGTCTAATAGATATACCTTTGTTCTCACAAAATTCACCCTATTTGAACTCAGAAAATTAGATTATCGCCTTAAGTGAAATAATCTCAAACCGGTGATCAGAGAAGTGGTAGAATATGAACATTTTTAGGAGGTGGTAGGTCTGAATTAATTAAATACTTCTAATTGAAATAAATTAAAAATCTGTAGGAATGGAATTGGACTAATGCAGATGAAACGAATTCATTTAAATGGATAAACAATAATTTCTAGTAATGTCTCAAGCAGTAGAGCAGATACAGAATGATTAAATATACTGAGTATTTTTGCAAGAGGCCACTGGAATGAAGCAGTATGCTGTTTTTAATGAACAATATTCACATAACAGTTTCTCATAAGGTAGATTTGCCTATTTTTAATCTTAACTTAAAAACTATTCATACTGTGAAAAGTTAAAATTTTATGCAAAGACAAAGCCCCTTAGTGCTAAGAGAAACTTTAGCCAGGCGGTGGTGGCACACGCCTTTAATCCCAGCACTCGGGAGGCAGAGCCAGGTGGATCTCTGTGAATTTGAGGCCAGCCTGGGCTACAAGTGAGTTCCAGGAAAGGCACAAAGCTACACAGAGAAACCCTGTCTTGAAAAACAAAAACAAAAAAAACAAAAAAACAAAAACAAAAAAAAAAGAGTAACTTTAAACAAAGACCTCAGGCAATATTTGTCACAGTGGGCATTTAAAATCTGTGAAATAAATGGAAGAAATACATTCATTTTAAATAATATAAATTAGAACAATTTGAATTGTTCCATGTGGGGAGGGAGTATGAAGAAACATCATTCACATATAGAAATTTATTTAAGTACATTGAACAAGACCTTGGAAGTAGATGTACAGTTAGCACTAGCAGAGTTGTGGTTGTTTTTTTTTTTTTCTCTTATGTATGAAATCTGCCTGCGATACCCCTGCAGCCTAGAATCCTATTCCTCCGTTGGTCTGCATGAGTTCTCTCCTAAGTGCAGCTTTCTGCCCAAATATCTCCCAAGAAAACTCCATGACTAGCTAAGATTTTATCATGAGCTCTTATTTTGCTTAATTTTTCTCAACAGAGCTGGTCAATTCAGACAATTCTCTCTCTCTCTCTCTCTCTCTCTCTATCTATCTATCTATCTATCTCTCTATTTCTATCTCTATCTCTACCTATCTCTATCTCTCTCTGTGTTTCCTTAACCACAGTAAACCTCATAAAGACATGAACTCTATTGCTCTTGCCCACTGTAGTAATACCATACAGTCCAACATGTAGGATAGTTCCTACTACACAAGAGTGTGCACTTTAATATTTGCCAAGTGGTTTAACTTACAGTCTCAGGAAAAAGCTAGAAGAAGTGGGACAAGTCAGCTCAATATTCCTGACAAAAATATTCAATGAACTCTTATCTATAGAGTCTCCTCTATTAGGATATACAAAGACAGTAGTCAGAGTAGTCAAAATTACTATAGACATTTTCAATAAATTGAGTTATTTAAGAAATAGGACTGTATGATTCAGCTATCCCACTCCTTGGTATATTGCCTAAGAATTCCACATCCTATTCCACAGATACTTGCTCAGCCATGTTCATTGCTGCTCTGGTCAAAAAAGCTAGGAAATGGAAACAACCTGAATGTCCTTGAACTGATTAACTGATAATGAAAATGCAGCATTAGTTACTTTTCTGTTGCGGTTATAAAACACCATGACCAAGGTAGCTTATAGAAGAATGAGTATATTTGGACTTAATGGTTCCAAAAAGACAAGACTTGGTCATGTCTGGGAGGAATGGAGGCACACAGCAGGCATGGGTGCCTAGAGCAGGTTGTTGAAAGCTCACATCCTTTACATGGGTGAAACAGAGAAAACGAAAGTATTAAGGATTTTTACCTGAAAGCCCATATCCTGTGATATACTTCCTCCGACAAGACTGTATCTCCTAAACCTCACCAAACAAAATCATCGACTGGGGACTAAGAGTTCAAATACATGACCCTCTGAGACACATTTCTGGTCAAACCACCACGTGGTATATATACACAGTGGAATACTATTCAGCTCTAAAGAAAAGTAAAATCATGAAATCTACATGCAAACAAATGGAACTAGAAAATATACTGAGTGAGGAACCCAGACACAGACAGATAAATACTTCATGGTTTCTTTTATTTGTGGATCCTGATTCCAAACTTTTTGAGATGAGCATGTAGCTTGGAGTAACTGCAGGTACCAAGAAAGTACAAAGAGACCCTGGTGGGGAGAAGGAAGGAGCTCAACACGGAGGGGAAGAGTAGAACAGAGGTGCTAGAAAGGAGAAATGGGAATAATCACAATGGGATACCTGCAGAAGGCAATGTACAGAAAGAGAAGATATATAAATAGCCTCAAGAAAGTTTGAAAAATCCATAGGGAATCATATCACTTTACATCTATTTATACTTATATGTATATCATGTGTGCATGTGTGGTGGGAAGGAGGGAAGGAGAGAGAGAGAGAGAGAGAGAGAGAGAGAGAGGGAGGGAAAGAAGTTACTCCATTGGGGATGACAATACTTCTGACAAAGCCATAAACTATGTAACAAAAACTTGAGTTGTTGGTCAGGAGAGTTCCAGAGAAGCCCCCCAAAATTATAAGCTGTTGACATGGCCATTGATTGCCCCAGAAAGTAAGACCCTATTGCTGAAGACACCGTATACTTTGAACATAGGACTTGGAAGGATCAAACTGAATAGCCTGAAAGACTCCTCGCTGAGGACTAACTCTCATAGTACCAGGGGGAGTTATGCAAGCTTCCAAGGGAGAAAAACAGTCAATAGTCCTACACAGCTGTAATGCCTATGAGCCACAACAGCAATCAGAGCAGCAAGAAATTCCAAAAGGTGCAACAGTGGCAGTTATATCCTGAGGGTAACCAATTGCAGTCTCATTGGATGGAAGGCCCACTCGATAGGGGAGAATTTATGCCTGATATAGCAAACCCATCCCACTATCCATGGTTAGCAAGGCCAAAGATACTACTACAGCCGATTCCCTAAATCCATATCATTCCTAATCGCGTTCTAAATACTTATCCTCATACCTAGAAATAAATGCAGCTCTCACTCCTAACCAAAGAAGCTTCTTTTTGCATCCAATTGTCACATGCAGGAAGCAACCAAATGCCAATCAATTCACTTGCTGGGGCCGGGGGTGGGGGGGGGGGGGAGACAGAAACAAAAATAAAATGCAAACATCAATACACCGTTAAATTTAAAATACTGTTAAAACTTAAAAGACTGGAAATAGCTTAAAATTAGCATGAAAATTAAGCAAAACCAGCTAAACTGAATTGTTAAAGAGGGCCATTAAGGAGACAAAGTACCATTCAGGCTATTTCCTAACCAAATAACAATTTGTTAATATAAGCACATCGGCTGCAAATTAATTCCATATAATGTAAAACGAACACTGTTTTCATTCTCTTCACTGATGTAAACATCTACCCTCTGAAAGCGAGATTATAGGAAAATAAGATAGAAAGAAGTATATTTTTGTGGTGTTAACTCTTGGTTGAGACTTAACATTACAAATTATATGATTTGTTTGTTGTTTAGCAGAGTCAAGTAGAGTTTATTGTAGAGAGGAAACTACATCCTGGGTCACAGAATTTGTTCTCTATTACTGTGGGTTTGATCTTGTCCCTCTGTCCATAAGTAGCAATATGTAAGTCATCTAATCTACTCTTGAGTATTACTGGATGACACCTTGGTGCCCTTTTCTCAGCAAATTATTCTAAAATCTAATCAACCCTACATTTAGAAGTACTCTCCTAATGTCTAACCTAATGGTCTAGTTCCAGGCTATTGCACCTCATTATGCTACCCTTAACAACTTTAACAGATCCTTCTTCCTGTGTCATCTCCCAAGTATCTTTGCTCCATCACAGCTGTTTGCAGATTATTCTCAAAGCAGAACTAGGGAAATAATTTTCACTTAACCTGTCTGAGCAGAGAACCGCTGAAAATCTTCAATCATCCTTATTATCATTGGACTTCCTTTTATCTAGACTGTCACTTAAAAAAATTACCTAATAGTCACAGGATATTAGGTCACACCCAGAAGTGAGCGACTAATGAATGACTATTGAAGGTCCAAGACAGCCCAACACAACCTGCAATATTCCAGCCTTTCCATAACCAATTTTCAGCCCATCAATTAGCCTTTCGAGAGGGTCTAATGTAAGTGCAGCTTCTTTCTAGCAACTTTAGTTAGACGAAAGAAACATTTATATTACAAATAATACTTCATATAAACAGATGTGTTCTCTCTTGGAGAATTTATTGAGCCTACGAATAAAAAGTACAGCTCTGATCCTCAAGGAATTGAAAGATATTTCATGCCCAGCCCAATATGAATGATCATGATCTGGAAACACAAGATGCACGTTGCCCCAAATGACCTGGATAGAAGTTACATGAACTTTTTAAACTCACAGAGAAAAAGAAAGCTATAAATCAATGCATTTGCTAACTGCACTGATAAGAACATCAGGTAGGCAGATTATATAGCACAAAGGGGAAATCTGCTCTTGGTCTCAGGTACTAACTGATAACACTCCTAAGCTTCTGCATTGGTGGGAGCCATTAGTCTACTATGTTAAAAAATTCCAAGGGTGTTGCCTGGTAGTCAGAAGGAATGTTAGGCCAGATACAGGTCTGGATGGTACGTGGCTATTAAGGGAAATAAGACAGTTTAAGATCACTTTGTCTTTCCATCTGTGATACTCCAGTTCTCTGTAATTATGGAGTTACAATTAGTCAGCTAGTCTTCAGAATCTTTATCAGGAATTTTGGTTCTTCACAAACCGTCTATCTACTTCTGTACACCTCTATTCATGAATGTTAAAATTCAATCAATAATTTTATCTATATATATAGCTTGAATTATAACTCTGCTAAACACAGTGTTAAAACATTAGAGTTTATTACTTAAGTTTTCTGAATCTGTGTTCCATTATTGACTAAATGAAAAAAAGACATCTTGCCTTACTGGATAGTTATGAGGCTTAAGTAAATCAAATGTTATGACCTCCCTAGTAGAATATCCAATCTAGTAGTCAGTAAATGATAGCCATCTCTATTGTCCATTGTTTGTTTTTAAATAATTTCTGTTAGCAATTTGTGAAAAGTTAGTAAAATAAAATATTATATTTTATCAGTACTCTAACAGAGCATATTCACTGCAATTTTCTCTATAACTTATAGTCAATTTTGACTTTAGTCTGTTAACATATAAGTGATAATGAAAAGCTTAAAAGAGAACAATGCCTAACTACTACCTAGAATTTTATTTCTGATAATTTAATTTTCAAATCATTTTTAAAGACTAATTATCAATTCTCAATAATAAGTTCCAATTCAGAAAATCCAACTGCCCTTCTTCACTGCCTTCATGCAGGAATTTTTACAGAGTATAGTTTCTGTTGATAGCTCATTAATTCAATCAATACTTGTAATTGCATATCAAAGACTGTTAAGATAGGAATATTAAAAAGAAAAAATATGCCATCTTTCAGGAAAGGCTTTTTAGTAGTATACTCAATAGCCGTGTGACAGTAGGTTAGTCATTACTGATTTCACTGGTCTGAGGAAATAAAGGTGGAGGATGGGAGGGAATGCTTATCTCAAAGGACAGGAAATTGGCAGACACTTGGATGACCAAAAAAAAAAAAAAAAAAAACAGAAAAGTTTAATTGAATTTAAAAAGAGATTCATAAATATACAAGACAAGCAAGTTCAAGCACCTGAGAAAAAGACTATCTTGATTGGTAACTGAAGTATGAGTAGAGTCTCAGGGAAGGAGCTGGATGTGGGGAGGCCATGATCAGAAACCGTTCTTGGGTTTTAATGAGAGAAGGGTATAACAAAATTTAAGCTTTTAAAATGTTCACCACCCTATCAGGTGGAGACCATATTATATTGAGGGTCAAAGATTAAGAATTAACACAGGTAATCCAAAGGAAGATTGGAACATTCTTCAAGGCAAGATGTGAATGTCAACACAATACAAGATTCATGCCTCAAGGGTGAGATAAGAATAGGAATGAGCCGGGCGTTGGTGGCGCACGCCTTTAATCCCAGCACTCGGGAGGCAGAGCCAGGCAGATCTCTGTGAGTTCGAGGCCAGCCTGGGCTACCAAGTGAGCTCCAGGAAAGGCGCAAAGCTACACAGAGAAACCCTGTCTCGAAAAACCAAAAAAAAAAAAAAAAGAAAGAAAGAAAGAAAGAAATAGGGATGATCATGACCTAAGAATACAGGTGTAGCTTAGCCCAAACCCCATTTTCTGACATGCTACTGGTTTCAGGAAACTTTTATAGTCACAGAACAAAAAGAGCTGTAAATCAAGACACTTCTAAATACATTGGTGACCATATCAATGGGGCTGGTTACAGAGAAGTTGGGAAAGCTCAGTTATAGACCTCAGATGCCATTGATGTCACCCTTAGCGTTTGGGTTGGTAGAAGTGAGTGGTCTGCTAAGTTAATACATCCCAAGGGAAAATTGGTGCTCTGCTTCTGCATTCCAAATGATTTACCTAATACTTACAGAAACAGAGGAGATCAATAAACTGCTGTTAAAAATAAGTAGCTATTCAGAGGGCTAAAGATGGTCAAAGATAATTTGGCTCTGTACTTACAGCCTTCCAAATTCTCCACAATCATTGACATTCTAATCAGTTAACCAGCCTTCTAGAAGGCTCAGTTTCAAGGTGCAGCTTCCTTCAGGGAACTGTTGTCCACAGTTGCCCCTGTTGGCCAAGTGACACATTTTGAGCAGGGTGTCCATATGTATTTACTAGATATTGTTCTCCCATGTTGCTAGGAAATGATGCTGGAACCTGGTTAGTGTCAATGAAGCCTAGCAGTCTTCAACATCAATGGCCCTCTAATGCCATTCAGGTCTGGCAGGTGCGAGCCACACACAGGCCAGCCTGAGTCTTCAAGACCTGGGCTGGTGGGAAGACATCCACAGGCCTGCCCATGGGTCCCATTATGATGAGCAAACGTGGTGGAGAAATGGGAGAGAAAGAGAATCAGAATGGTTTGTGTGCTGTGAAAAGGGGCAGAACAGAAGTGAAGGCAGTGAGGAGTAGGATGACATAGGAAGCCTTGCCACTGAGGGCCATGGTGACCTCTAGGTCTGGGCTGCTACCACGGGCCATGTCTGGGTCCGTGGCCCTACTGCAGTCAGGGTCTGTGTTGATGTCTGTGGCTCCTGTTGCCTGCCATGGGGGCCATGTGGATGGACTCCTGGAGTCTGGGCCACCACCTGGAGCCATGTTGGTGTCTGAGGGCCATGCTGCCACTGGGGCCATGCTGAATGCGGTGACCTGTGCCACTATCTGGGGCCATGGTTACTTCCAGACCAGGGCTGCTGCCAAGGACCATGTCTGGGTCATGGTCCCCCCACAGCTGAGGTCTGTGTTGGAGTCCACGTTGCCACTAAGGGCGATGTGGATACCCAGAGTCAGGTCAACCACTTGAGTCCACGTTGGTGGCTGAGGGCCATGCTGCAACTGGGGTCATGCAGATATGAGTGTCCTGTACTGCTATTCAATGCCATGGTGACATCCAAGCCAGAGTCACAGCTGAGGGCCATGCCTGGGTCCATGGCCCTACTACAGCCAGGGTCTGTATTGATGTCCAAAGTTCCTGTTGCCATCAAAGGCTATGCAGATGCCCAAGATTTGAGGCCATGTTGGTGTCCAAAAGCCATCCTGCCACTGGGGCCTGGGGCAATGACAACATCCAGATCCAGCTGCTGCTGAGGACCATGTCTGAGTCTGTGATCCTGCCACAGCTGGGGTCTGTGTTGAAGTCTAAGGCCCATGTTGCCACCAGAGCCAACCTGATTTGAGTGGCCTATGCTTCCACTAAGAGCCAGGATGTCATCTGGACCCAAGCTGCTACCAAGGGCCATGTCTGGGTCCGTGGTCCTGCTGCATCTGGGGTCTGTGTTGATGTCTGTGGTCCATGTCACCTCAGGGGGGCTGTAGGAAACATGTGTGATGAAATCAGAGGGCCATGCTGAGCCTGCCCTATGCTGGCCCTGGGATGGCTGGCCCTGCCCCTTTCTGAACACTACAGCAAGAGAGCTGGCCCCGACCCTCATGGGAGACATTCCCTTCCCTAACACTGGGAAAGATGGCCCCACTCCTCACCATGGGCAAGGGAGAACTACCCTGATGTCATGAGCTTAGGGGAGCTGGCTCCATCCCTCACCTGAGAGAGCCAGCCCCAGTATCTTGGACTAACCAACTCAACTGCCACCCAGACCTTGGGTTGGCCCACCCTAACATCTACCCCATCTAGGACCTGTTGAAGCTCTTGAAGGGACTGGTCCTGTGGAATGCTACCTGCAGGGTCTCCATGACTAGAGTGGCTACAAGATATCTGAGAGGAGTTTCAGTGAGAATCCAGTGCTGATGGTGTACCAGAAACCAGAGGCCTTGAACCAGACCAATGACTCACTGCAATGAACATTTGCAAGTAAAGTTGAAAGAACAAAAGGGTATGCTGTGTGACAGACACACAGCAACTCCCAATGCCACCAAGATAAATGAAGAGGTGTTAGAGAGGCAGGAAAGACAGAGAAGCAAAGTGAGGCTTGGTTTGTTTGTTTCTTTGTTTTGGTTTGGTTTTATTTTTTTTTTAATTTTCTTTTGAGAGGGGACGCTGCAAGGGTGAAGGGTGAATATGGAGGAACTGAGAAATGAGTGGAATTGGGGTGCATGATGTGAAATTCCCAAAAAAATCAACAAAGAATTAACCAAAAGAAATTATGTTAAAAAATGATATCGTGAATCAAGAGTAATCATGCTTCAAATTAAGTTATATCCTCAAGGAATAGGAGTCATGCTGTAGAAGCAGAGTTGATACAGGATCAAGGAGTCAATACCTTGAACAGAACTGCATGATTATAAGCATTTATTTTCTTTTAAGAAATATTTTAAACTTTAATTTAAATTTGAAAATTTATGTTAATTTCCCCAAAGAAAGATCTAGGGCTACTAGCCATGTCTATTTGTATTTTTGGTTGTGAGCCTAGCCTTTAATGGCTGAGCCATCTCTCCAGCCTACCCTGTCTATTAGTTTTGCCAAAGTGATTACACTGGTTAAATATCCTCTCTTTGTACTTTGCAGTTATTTTGTCCCTTAATTGACATGCAGGACATGTGACCAAGCTTACTTAGCCTGGTGAGGCATTCGAAGTTGGAAATTTTTCCCTTAAAATTTTAGTTTCACTATAAGCCCAAAGGAAACTGGGCTAATTTCAGCTATTTTATTTTCTATGAGAACTTACTTATAAGCCAATTTGATACCAAGTAAATGATATTAAAAAAACATAAGTCCATGTAGACAGTGCCTACATGCATAATCATACAGACAGCTCTGAAAGACCCAAATTTGGGATGTCACTGTTGGGATTATATAACCTGTAATCCATCCTCGGTGTAAAAAGGAAACAACCCAAAGAGCTTTAGCAAACATATACATCAAGTATTTTACATGTAGCCTGCCCATAATAGAAACTTACATTTAACAGTTTTATAGTAAGAATATTTTGAAAAAGAGATTACACGATTTTATGGTACTTGTCTTAGTTAGGGTTTTACAAATGTGAAGAGACACCATGAGCACTACAAGTCTTATAAGGAAAACGTTTCACTGGGGCTCACTTACAGTTTCAGAGGTTTAGTCCACTATCATCATGGCAGGAAGCATGGTAACATGCAAACTGACAGTTCCACATCTGGATCTATGGGCAGCAGGAAGAGAAGTGAGACAGTAGGCCTTGCTGGAGCTTATGAGACCTTAAAGCCCACCCCCAGTGACACACCTCCTCCAACAAAGCCACACGTACTCCACCAAGGCCATACCTAAACCAACAAAGCCACACCTCCAAATAGTGCCATTCCCTATGGGCCTATGGGAGCCATTTTTATTCAAACCACCACAGTACCTATGACTATTATACAAATGAAATAAAAGTTTTGTTAATATATATTTATTTAGAATATATTTTGGAAGGAAATCCTATCAAATTTACATATTTAACATTAAATCTTATAGTTTAACGAAACCATTATGATGCAACTCTAATACTGTAAACAAATCTCATTTAAGTTCTTGTTCATGTTCTTTTGTACTGTGACCAGATAAATCACAGTCCCATCATTTTGGTTCTTGGTCCCATGGATAAAAGAATTAGGAATGGATTCACAAGGACACAGAAGAACAACATTTTTTTAGGGTTTGGGTGACAAACACTGGCCGGGCAGGCTGTAAATCTTGGCAGCTACCACAAGGTGGAGTAGAAGAGAAAAGCTGTGCCTTTTTGAGTTGGGCCATGAAACCAGGCAGGCTCAAAAATGGAGATCAATGATCAAGCACACGAATAGATGGGTTTCACTGAAAGAATGAGAAAGCTCAGGGGTGTCAGTGTCAGCATATTTAGGTTTTAGGCCAGTATCTGGAAGAATAAAAGATTTTTTTTAAAAGAAGAAGAAAAGCAAAAACGTCGGGCTTTCCTGCATAACTCAGAAGAATGGGCAGGCTCCAGAGAGCTACTTGATAGAGCCTCTAAAACCATCTGCATGGAGGAGGGCTTTCTGGAAGAATAAGTCTTCCTAGCAGGGTGATGAGTCTCTCATCGTACTGGTACTAGCATGGCTGCAAGTGAGCCAGCTTTCCTAGAGGATGGTCTCCTAGCAAAGTGATTGATAAGCCCTGCTGTCTACTCTTAAAGGGAGTGGAGCGTAGTATGTCATGTTTTGGGTAGTTTGAAATGCCATATCTCTATACAGGATCAGTGGTAGAACTCAGATTCTAGCCTTTAGACAAACAGGATGTAACTTTCTCTTAATGGGCTTCAACACAGCACAGATGCCCCTGCCTTTTCATACTGCAATTTCAATCTTAAGGCATGGCAAAGCTGGTGTTTACCTTCCTAGTTACCACAGTTACCACAGAAGTGGCAGGTATGGTTGAAAGTTGACCATGGGGTGGGAGTAATTCATCCTGAGTGGCTGTAAGATTGCTAATCCCTGTAGCAGTACTATGGGGGCATAATAGAATCTCAGAATCAATGATGTTTTAAACTGAAGTTATTTGGGATTCAATAGATAAAAAGAAATCCCATTTTCTTTTATTTTTAATATATTTTAATTAAATGTGATTCCATTACTTCCCTCTTCACTTTCCTGCTCTGACCCTTCCCATGTCCCCTCCCTCCAATGCATGCCCTCTTGCTCCTTGAATTGATGACCTCTTTTTCTTTTATTATTATTGTTATATAGATATATGTATGTGCTTATATGCATATATGTGCACAAATCTATTTAAAAAAAAAACAACCTGCTGAATTCATTCTTACTGTTTATGTGCATACGATTTCAGGGCTGACCACAGTGTGTTAGATAACCAGTTAGATAACCATCCTTGGGAGAGCCTCTTTCTGCTAGTTTAACTCACTCTCACTCTTCCCCTGACTATAAATCCTGATCCTTTGGTACACTTATTATTAATACTAATAAAAAGCATGACTTTTACAAAATGTCCAAATACAATTTATTACATTTGCCTTGTTACAATTGATTCTTCCGAAAGGACAAGGTAATTGGCTGTTATTTTTGTCCCTCCTCTGCAGTCATTAGTTGCCCGTAGCTCTTTGTCTAGGAGTTGGCACCCATTGAGACTTCCCCGATTCTGCAACAGCATGTCTATTGATATTGTTGGGTTCAGGCAGCACTTTGTAGAAGACACATTCACAGAGCAGACTGCATTACAATCTTTTCACTCCCTGTTCCCTGATGGTCCCTAAGTCTTATGTGCAGGAGTTTTATTGTAGATGTAACCCTTGGGGCTGGGCTCCCCCAAATCCATTGATCTCTACATTGTGTACAGTTGTGGTTTTCTTTCTGTTTGGAGGGATTTTTTAAATAACTTAAGAAGCACTGGTTGTAAATCTTCTTTACCAGTCTGGTGGAATTCTGCTACGAATCCATCTGACCTGGGCTTTTTGAGTAAGAAGGGTTTTTTTATTATTATTATTACTCTTTCAGTCCCTGCCTTTGTTGTGGATTTGTTTGAATTATTGATCTCTTCTTGATTGATCATTTGGGTGAAAGAAGAAATTCATCCATTACTTTTAGATTTCCAATTTAATGAGGTATAGGTTTTTAAAGTATTCCCTTATAATATTCTGAATTCTCTCTCTCTCTCTCTCTCTCTCTCTCTCTCTCTCTCTCTCTCTCTCTCTCTCTCTCTCTCTCTCTCTCTGTGTGTGTGTGTGTGTGTGTGTGTGTGTAGGGGGGTGTCTGTTGCAATGTTTCTTGTTCACTCCTGATTCTGTTCATCTGGGCCATATCTTTCTTTGTTCTGGTTGGTTGGGTCAAGGGTCTGCCAATCTTTTTTATCTTCTCAAAGAAACAGTTCTTACATTCCTTGATTCTTTATATTGTTTTCTTTGCTTCTGTTTTGTTGGTTTCTACCTTTGTTTTTGTTTTTTTTTTCTTGTCATCTATGGGATTAGAGTTTGGTTTGTTCTTGTTTTTCCAGTTTCTTGACTTACACTATTAAGTCATTTATTCTCTTTCTGACTTTTTAGTGTAGCCACTTAGAGATACAAATTTCCCTCTTAGAATAACTTTTAGTATGTCCTAGAATTGCTTTGTTGTGTTTTCATCTTCATTTAGTTCCAGAATTCTTTTTACTTCCTTCCCAATTTCTTCTTTGACTGATTCATCATTCAGTAATGAGTTGTTTAACCTCCATCAGTTTATGGGCTTGCTAGAGATTTGTTTGCAGTTGGTTTTAAGTTCTCTTGCATAATGATTGGATAGTATACATAGAATTATTTCAATTTTTCTGAATTTGTTAATATTTGTTTTATGTCTCAGTATGTAGTCTATTATAGAGAAGTTTCCATGGATTGCTGAACAGATTGAATATTCTTTGGTGCTTGGGTGAAATATTCTGTAGATATCTGATGTGTCCGTTCAATATAATATGTTATTTAATTCTAAGCTTTCTCTGTTCATTTTTTTGTTTATTGGACAAAGTGGTGTGTTGAGATCACCTACTAATATTGGTTTGGAGTTAATCTTTGTCTTTAATTAAAGCAGCACTAGAAGGCACTTTTTTTTAAGTGGGATGCACCAGAGTTTGGTGCACCCAATTGCCATTAAGATGAAAAATTGCATTAAGAAATATTATAATGAACTGTCATAACTTCTATGTGTCTCCCCAAGAGCACCTTTGTCTTATCCTGTTAAATGCACTTATTCTTTCCATAGGAGCGCCTTCCCCAGTCTCCCATTAAGTTGGGTTATAAATACCAGTCTCTATTCTGGGACTCATTTCTTTTGTACATTGCCATGTGCACATAAATAAGTTCTCTTTTCCTTCCTGCTGTTCTGTTCACTGTTCTTTAATTTGCACTTACCTAACCTTTCCAGGTTAAAATAATGGAGGAAGTTTTCCTTTAAATAGTACAATAAACTGGACAGATTCTACTTTGGAATTTCAGAAAGATTACAGAAGTCAATTGTACAGAAGAAACAAGAATATGGCTGAGGATATATCTCAATTGTACGATGCTGCCAAGACCCCAGATTAAATTCCTAATATGTCACACATGTACAAAAGTTGGTCACGCTGCTACAAAGCTATAAGTGGGAGGACTACCCACAAATTTGAAGCTATCCTGGTCTACGCAGTGAGTTCCAGGCCAGCCAGAACAATGAATCAAGACCCCATCTCACACATACACAGACACACACACACACACACACACACACACGCATGCTTAGATACACAAATAAATAAACACACAAATAAATAAAATAAGCTTAGAATTTTTAAAAGTGTTAGAACTGAAATACACGGCAGTAAGAGTCCTCTACTTAGTAAGCATGAAATAAATTAAGCATCATCGGGAAAGTAAACAGATCTTTGCTTTATTATCTTTGCCTTGCTAAACTTTAATCACAAGGATAGAGAATAAACTCTGCCTTGTACCTACGGAGTTGGAAGAACAAGTTCTAGCGTGCTGACATTTTAAAGAGCACTTAATGAGCCTTCCTTGCAGCTCACTTCCTGCCCTTTCTTCTGTGCTCATTCCCAGCATTAACACCCACACTGCCCTTCCACCTGCACTGCACCTCACAACAGCACTCCCTCTGCGAGTTTAACTCACTCCCAATGTTCCCCGACTGGAAGTCCTGCTCCTGTGCTACACTTATTATTCATACTAACCAAAAGCATTACTTTCACAAAATGTCCAAATGTAATTGATTACATTTGACTTGTTACAATTGATTCTTTCAAAGGGACAAAGTAAATTGAGTGTTACTTTTCTCCCAACTGCATTATTGCATAAATAAAGCTTTCTTTGATAGCCTTGATTACAATGGAGAACATGATGCATATTTTCTATGGTTTGTGGACTTTTTGTTTCAGTTCCTTCTTAGGAAATGTGTTTGTCTCCAATTTCCAAAGTGCTAAGTAATATCATAAAAGTGTCAGATAAAGGTCATCAAAATCAAAGCACAGTTGAATACAAGTAGACAGGAACACAAAGCACATTCAATATTTAACAGTATAAATCAAGATTCCAACATAGAAACCACTATTATTAGCAATAATTAGCTGATGTTGTAATCAGTTTTGTTCCAAACTTGTGTCACAGACATTTTAGTAAGTAGTTTGACACTTATACTGTGTATTAATGTGGTAAATTCTCTGTTTATATCTGTCTCTGTCCATCTCTCTCTGTGTCTGTCTCTCTGCCTCTGACTCTCTCTCTCTCTCTGTGTCTCTCTGTGTCCCTCCCTCTCTTTCTCTATCTCTCTGCCTCTGTCTCTCTGTGTGTGTCTCTATCTGTCTGTCTGTCTGTGTGTGTGTGTGTGTATGTGTATGTATGTGAGTATGTGTGCGTGTATGTATGTGTGTGTATGTGTGTATGTGTGTGCGTGTGTGTATGTGTGTGTATGTGTGCATGTATGTGTGTATGTATGTGTGTATGTGTGTGCATGTGTGTATGTATGTGTGTATGTGTGTGTGCATATGTGCATGTGTATGTACTACCCTACCCTCACTTCCTCCTTTTCTCTCTTCTTTTGTAAGTTCTATCAATTTCTTACTCATAATTGTCAAGGCTCATTATAAAATTGCTGGGGGTGTCTTTCTGTATGCTCTGAATGTGTTGCTCTGATTGATTGATAAATAAAACACTGATTGGCCAGTAGCCAGGCAAGAAGTATAGTATAGGTGATATAAGCAGAGAGGAGAATTCTGGGAGGAGGAAGGCAGAATCAGGAGATGCTGCCAGCTGCCACCGTGAGAAGCAAGATGTAAAAGTACCAGTAAGCCACAAGCCACGTGACAACTTATAGATTAATAAAAATGGGTTAATTTAAGATATAAGAACTAGATAGCAAGAGGTCTGCCACAGCCTTACAGCTTATAAGTAATATAAGCCTCTGTGTGTTTACTTGGGTCTGAGCAGCTGCAGGAGCTGGTTGGACACAAAAAAAAACTCCAGCTACATAAAATTAAAATTTTCAAAAAGGAAGAGAAGTATGTCATTGAAGGGATTAAAATGCAAAGACTTTTCCTTCAAAATATATTATATATATATTTTTATATCCAAAAGATATATATAAATATATATGACATATATATAAATATATATCCAAAATATATACTTGGATAGTGGTGATACATTAAAAAACACCATAAACTTACAAATTTTAAAATGAAAGAAAATGCATTTTTAGTTTGCAATGGAGCACTATTTTCCATTAATTTAACTATTTAATGAATTAAAAGAGCTTCAGCAAGACAGACCATGTCAAAATCTCATTCAGAAGCAGGCACAGACAGACTGGTCAGGAACACATGGAGAACTGAAGCAGGCTCTCTGTCCACATCGTCTTCCCTCATTCCTTTCCCATCCTGTAGGGCGGAATCACTCACTGTCAGTCAGTAGATCTAGTTCTCTTCCTGCCGATTAAAAAAAAAGCTATTAATCACTTCAGGTTAAGAGCCAGCATGCCCAATCTTGACCTCCCTCCCTTTGGGCCTGCAGAATCTTGATTTGCGCAAACTTGAACTTTAGGTTTTGTACATAACAGGGCAAGAAGGATACATGAGTATAGAGGATGTCAGGAATACTAGAAGGAAAGTTTCTCTGACATAATACCTAAACCTAGTACCCTAATACCTTGTCCCTAGACTGTAGACAACTATGTAGAACTCTGGAAGAGAAACATAGAGATAAGATTTTCCATGTGATGAAGAGAAGTTTTTCATGGTTGTTGCCACATGACAACTGCAAGAGCCAACTAAGGTTCAACTAGATCACGTGGTGCATCTGAGTATCGTAGCAGTGATGCAGATTGGTAGGGCAAAACGTCCCTAGCATTATTTCTGGTGATTAACCCCTTTAAGACTGATACACATAAATCCTTGATCAGTGAGTGGTAAATAGCTTGGTGTGATTGTCAAAGGCCTAACACTAACCTTAAAAGAATGCAGAAGACCAGGGGATCTCAGATAGAGAAATAGAACAGCCTCTGGTGGTTACTAAGTCCTCAGATCTTAACAGCTCAGAAATCAACAACAAAAAAATCACTTAATAGCAAGAAGACAAAATAACTTGGCCATTTGACTTGGTCTGTGGTCACCCAAGTGTCCATTCAGAGGGTTCAAGAATAAAGTAGCCACAATGACAGGTATGGAGACTGCTATGGCTTATACATAATTTTAATATCTCCCTCACAGTACATCAGGTAAAATGCAATCCATTCCTTTGATTCACAAAGAGGATACTTCATGTATTGATGATTTCTCTGGGGATGTGCTAAATTTACAGCTATTTCATGACTCATAATCTAACACTATAAAAAAATAATAAAATGAAAGAATCCTGTACACTGAAGAAAACAATAAGCACATCCATAAGGCAACAGAAACAATCAATCATATTAAAAAGTAAATGAGTAAATGAGGAACAGAAAATGATATAACCCTAAAAAACAAATAAGTAAATAAGTTGCAAGGGTTAAAGGTTAGTACACACCTTCACACCTTTTAATGAAAATCTGTGAATGTTAATTGTCTTCATTCTTCAATCAAAAAACGAAGACTAGAGATTAAATGAAAAACAAGAGTCTTCTCTCAATTGCCCTACTGGCATCAGATGTGGGTTCTCAGCTGCTTCCCCAGTGTCATGCCTTCCTACTTGCCACCACACTCCCCATCGTAATGATAATAGACTAACCCTCTAAAACTATGAACACTGTCATATTTCATCATTGACAGACTTTCCTACCCTGCAACCAGCATCTTCTGTATCATTTCTCAAACAAATCACTTTTACTCATCTCAAGGTCTGTTCTTGGGAGAAGGCATAAAGATACTCTTGTGAATGCAGAGCAAGTCTATCAACATACATAAAAACCAGATCACAGGGTTGTGGGTACATCTCAGTGGTAAAACAATTGCCTATCACACTTGAAGCCTACAGTCAATCTTCATCACCATAAAGAAAAAATTAACGTAAAGGTATCTTAGCAGAAAAGTTTATTTTTCTTAAACAAAGGAAAAAATAATTTCTGTTCATCTTGTTCCTAAATATAAATAGATCAATTGAAAATTCTATAATTAATTATACCAGAGTTTCTTCCCAATACTCAGAGTTGCTAAAAGAGATATCTATATTTTAGTGTAGTTTTTAATGAAACAATCTAAGACAAAGACAATATTAAGTGTATTCATAATATGAGAGTTTTTATGGATAGTCATGCATGTTTTAGTAAAACCTGATTTGCATTTTATTCCTTTGTCAAATCAGGGAAATTCATGATTTGGAAGATTATTGATGAGGCAGAAGTTATTGACATTAATTACTGATGTAATGATTTTGAGATGTATTATAAATTATTTTTCAGTACTAACTACATGTTAGTACTAGGCTGACTGATTAGTGACCCCCTAAGGATCCACCTGTAATCCCATCATCCTAGTGATGGGATTACAAGTATGCACCATTATGCCCAGTTTCTTCCTCTTCTTCCTACCCCCCAAAATGGGTTCTGGAGTTCAAACTTAGGTCCTCATAATTATAAGGCCACAATCATGCAGACCAAATTCCCAAACTCTCTGTTGAATGTTTTGCCAGAACCCTTCTTGGAAACAAAATGTAAACATAAAATCTACCTGTGAAGTTAATATAAAACAATAGTTAACACTCATAGAGACAGCCAGATACATAATGAAGAATCAAAATGACTAAAAGTCAAATAACTGTTGGGATTATGATCACAATCCAGAATATGTAATAATCACCAAAAATGGCAAAATCAAATAGTAACCCATATATCTAAAGCATAAAGGAATTCTATGGAACATTGCTCTTCAAATTAAATTAGTACAGTAGAAGACATATTTACAAGGGTTTTTATAATAGCATTACTCATTCAACTGAAACTAAAACCAAACCAAATGTCTCTCAATGGTGGAATAAATGAATTACAATGTATTTAAACAATGGAATACAATTCAGTAATGACTACACACAGATTATAAGTAACAATATGCCATTAATGTAGTAAAAAGAGAAAGAAATGAGACATAAAAGATTTTGCATACTATACTATTTCATAAAGATCAAAAATGCAGAGAGTTAATTTATGCATTAGAAATCAAGATAAAGTGTGTTGCTACAAAATTGACCTAACGTGGGCCTTCTAGGTATGTGTTCTATTCCGTGATCTGGGTACACAGGCTTCTTCAAAATACCAATGAAATTAAATTACTAAAAGGGACCTCAGAATACCTTTTCAGTGATAACAGATACATATTTTAAAGATATATTTTAAATCTGTGTGTGTATGTGTGTGCATGTGTACATATGTGCATGTGAGAACAAATGTCCACAGAGGCCAGAAAAAGGCATAAGATAGCCGGCAGCCAGGGGTATAGGAGGTTGTGAGCTATCCATCATGGGATCTGGGATCTAAACTTGTTCTTCTGGATCAAGTGCCTGATGCTACTGAGGGTGGCCTGTGCATTCTTGTTGATGGTGGCCCTCAGTAAGAAGTGGCTGGTTTTCACTATCCCAGTCTACATTTCATAACCACCATGACCCCTTTGCCAACAGCCATGGACTCAAATACCACAGTCTTACAGTGATCAGCCCATTGTAGCAGAAGGAGTTTCAGACCTTCAGATTATTGGGTTTGGTGCTGTATGTCTGCCTATTCCTCTTGATCATGAAACTGGTGCAGTTACACACTATCATCCTTTGCAGATAGCAGATATGGCAGTGGCTCCTCTCCCTGTGGTAGCCAGAAAGAGCTAGGAAACACTCTTAATCACTCAGCAAATCTCTTCAGTGTCCTAAATATATTTTTAGCAGTAAAACTATGACAAGAATTGATATAATTTAGATGCATGAGATAGGTTCTAATTTTTAACACTAATTTTAAGTCAGGTAAAGACCTGGAGTTAAAGGATAAATCTCTTTTTATTTATTGAGTCTGTTACTGGGAAGTTTCATACTTGGATATAATTTATTCTTATTATTCCTGTTCCCCCTCTCCTCCCTGCCACAAGTTCCTTCCTATCCTGACAGTTCTCTTTTGTTTCTACTAATTTCTTTCCATATTTATGACATTTTTATGGTTTCTGACCCAGTGAGCTCAACCAGGGCCATATGTGTGATTGTGGTTTGGGATCTATGAGATGGAGCATGGTAGGCTCATCAGTGGGTGCACGACTGAAGACAATGATGTCCTCTCCCCCAGAATCCATCAGTAACAATGGCTAATCAACAGGAAGTAAAGCCACTACCTTCTATTGCCCCCCCATCCCCAGGGTACTCATTGGAATCTCCTCTGTTTCCCCATCCCAAGATGATCTATAAATCCCTCTTAGGATCCTCCTTGTTTCCTAGTTTCTCAGGTAGGGGATGGGGAATGAAAAAATGAGGGAACGGGATGGTCGAGTTGGGGGAGGGACAGAGTGGGAGAGCAATGAAAGAGACATATTGATAGAGAGAGACATTATGGGGAAAGGGAGAAACCTGGTGCTAGGGAAATTCCTAGGAATCCACAAGGATGATCCCAGAGAAGACTATTAGCAACAGTGGTGAGGGTACCGGAACTGGCCTACCCTGGTAATCAGATTGGTGACTACCCTAACTGTCATCATAGAGCCTTCATCAAGTAACTGATGGATGCAGATGCAGAGATCCACAACCAAGCACCAGGCTGAGCTCTGAGAGTCCAGTTAGAGAGGGAAGAGGGATTATATGAACAAGGGGGGGTCAAGATCATGATGAGGAAATCTATAGAGACAATTGAACCAAGCTCAAAGGAATTCACAAACTTTAGACCTACAGCTGTGGAACCTGCACGGGACCGGACTAGACCCACTGCATATGGAAGACACTTGGGTAGCTGGGCCTGTTTGAGGGGCCCCCAGCAGTGTGATCAGGATCTATCCCTGGTGCATGAGCCAGCATTCTGGATCCCATTACCTATATTCAGACACCTTGCTCACTCATGATAAAGTGGGGAGGGGCTTGGTCCTGCCTCACTAAATATACCAAGCTTAGCTGTCCCCCCATGGGAGAACTTACCCTGTTGGAGGAGGGGATGTGGGGGGAGTGGGAGGATGGATGAGAGGGGGATCTGCGGTTGGTAAGTTAAATGAATTTAAAAGAAGAAGGAGGAGGAGGAGGAGGAGGAGGAGGAAAAGAAGAAGAAGAAGAAGAAGAAGAAGAAGAAGAAGAAGAAGAAGAAGAAGAAGAAGAAGAAGAAGAAGAAGAAGGAGAAGGAGAAGGAGAAGGAGAAGGAGAAGGAGAAGGAGAAGAAGAGCCTCTCGAGTCCCTCCTTCCGTGACTGACTTGGTGGGTCCTGTCTTATTCAGGCCCAGTGTAAGCAGCCTCAGCAGCTGAGAGTTATAATTAGAAGAGATGTGTCCTGTCTAGCAGAGAACATTTGCAGTCTTCTCCCTGTCTTCCAGCTCTTACATTCCTTCTGGCTCCTGTTCTGCAATGTAGGGATCAATTATAAAAACTGACTTTGGAAACTAGAAATTGACCAACTACAAGAGATACTGCAGTTTATTTCTAGTTATGAAATGAAGAAATCAGATCAAACAAGAGTGTAGGAGGAAAGAAGTCATGCTAGAGAAAAATGAAGTCCCTGAAAGGTGAAAAGGGTTTTGTGAAGCAGGACTCAAAGATCTCATGCGTAATGGAAACTAAACACAATAAAGAACTCATAGGAAAAATTGTAGTTATAATTAGCAGGACTAACTTCCTAACAGAGTTTTGACTTCAAAAATGTGTTGTGTTCAACTCCCAGATACAATCAAACACTAAGACCTCCAGGTGCTTGTTATTGTATTTTTCATTTGTTTTTTTCATCTCTTTTTACATTCTGAAAGTATTTTCAGTCCTTTCTTTATGACTATTGTCTCTAACTGGTCCAGGGCTATTACACTTGAATTTCTATGTAATTCTTGTATTTCATCTCATCCTCAACTTCTTCTCCAAAGCATGATTAAAGTCCTCTTTCTGAAACTTGACCAGTTAATCTACACAAGGACAATGATCCTATGAGACAAAAAATGAGGAAATGCCTCCACTCTTTCCATAGCCCAGGATATGACTTTCTGTGGAGAACCATCACTTCCCACATAATTCAAATCAAACCCACAGCAGCCTCTCTTGCTTACATTTGACAGTTCTCACGCAGACTCCAAATTCTTATTCTGTGACTCACTAGTCACAACCTAAACACTTTGTTCCCACTGGCTAATCTGCACAAAAATGTTTCCTAAATTCATTTACCCAAACTTCTGTTGTTTAGGGTTTTTGTCCTATCATTACTATCGTGTACAAACCCTCTCCCAGGAGGTGTCTGACCTCAAGGTGCAAGTTTCTCTAGTCAAATATTTACGAATGCACCTTCTGTCCACTCATCTGATTTCTTCACCGTCAATGACTTACAGTCCTGTTCACTTCTACCTATGGAGGGAATACCCTTTTCTGCTAAGCCTTGAGATACCTGCATTGTCGTCATTGGAACTCTCTTCTTATTCTAATAATCACCTTCAACCCCATTATCTGGATCTCTTTATTGCAATAATCTTCTTAAATAGAGTCTTTTTCCTTAGTTAATCTATGTTTGTACTTGTTAGATGAATCAAAGTCAGCCATTCCACCACATCAACTCCAGGCCTTATTGGATTATATTTTTTTTAATGTAAGGATCATATTCCCTTGCTTATAAACCCTTCCCTGAGCAAGTTATTATGGGTCTATATTTCAATCCTATTTCTTTCCACTCCTAAATCATTTTCATTCAAGTATATCAAATGCTTTGACTACATTCAATTTCTTTTCCCTCATCTGTCGTGCTACTCCTTTTCTAGATGAAAACTTTGAAAGTAAAAAGATCTAGGAGTAACACACTTAAAAATCTGAAAGAACTAAGGTGCCAACCTAAAATTCCTGGCAAAAGTATTCATTATAATTAAAGGAAAAAGAAAAACTTTCCATGTTAGCAGACTGAATGGATTTACACAACCAAACTAGCCCTACATAGAGTACTAGATATAGAACTTGAGACTGAAGTGACGGAAAAGCATACCCAAAAGTCTAAGGGTTGGGGATAGAGAGAAATAGTACCATGAAATCTATTGTGCAAAGTAGAAATAATCAAACAGATATCATAAAAATTACAGATTCAAGCAAGAATAAAGATAGAGGAGGTACAGCTAAGAAAGGATAGAGAGTGGCTAAGTATACATGAAGAGGTCTTATAAAACACCCCGAGTTGCCAGGCGTTGGTGGGGCACGCCTTTAATCCCAGCACTCGGGAGGCAGAGGCAGGCGGATCTCTGTGAGTTCGAGGCCAGCCTAGGCTACCAAGTGAGCTCCAGGAAAGGCGCAAAAGCTACACAGAGAAACCATGTCTCGAAAAACAAACAAACAAAAAAAAAAAAACACCCCGAGTTTATAAGCTAATTAAAAGTATAATTTTTTTAAAAAAAGAGAGTTTGAACAGAAGTATCACACATTGATGAACAATGCTTCTTCCAGAATATGGAATCATTATTATATTATAAATTATCATATTATATAAATATCATATTATGAATATGGATCATTAAATGAATATCTCAGTGCCAGACACAGGTTACCATCCCATGAATTATTGTTCATAGGGGCCTCACAGGCAACCAAAACAATACAGGCTACCGCCATTGTGTTTAGTTGCCCACCATACCTAGACAGCAAAAGTCTATTGCTTAAACACAACACATTTGGTTGTAGGACACAATGAAACCAATCTTGAACTAACTAGAACCTCTTGGTGATTAGCTGCTATGATGCTAGAAGGTAATATTTAGGCTATTGAGTGAGAAAGGACATCAGTGGTTTTATCCAGCACTGGACCATTCATACTACAATACATGTCTTTCATTAATAAATTAATGACCACAGTTCTCCAGTTGAAAGACACAGACTAGCCATTTGGGTTAGAAAATAAGATCCATTTATTTGTTAGGGAAAAAAATAAACTTATCCTCAAGGATAGACTACCTGAAGGGATAGAAAAAAGATTGCAAACAAATGGAAACAAGAAACAAGCAGGCACCATTATTATAATATCTGTCAAAATAAATTTCAAGCTAAAAGTAGTAAGAATCTATTAAGAAGGTCAGTTCATGTTGGTCAAAGGAATACTCCACAAGGAAAATATTAAAGTTCTAAACATATATGCACCAAACTTGGTTGACCCAATTTTATAAAGCAAACATTAGTAGACATTATGTCATTGATTACCCCTAACCTGGTAATGGTAGGTGACTTTAGTATCCCACTTTCACCATGGAAACGTCATCAAAGGAAAATATGTATAAGAAACAAAAAAGTTAAATTACATCATAGACCAAATGGACCTAACATGTATTTACAGAATATTACATCCTAGCACTGAAGCATACACATTCTTTTCAACAGCCCATGGAAATTTTTTTCTAAAATATACCTCATATTGGTACACAAATAAACTCTTAACAAATTTAAGAAAATTAAAATAATTTCATGTATTTTATCTGACCAACACAGAATGAAGTGAAAAGCAAGAAAAACCCTAGAAAAGACTCCAACAAATGAACATGAAACAACCCACTTTAGAACAATGAATGAAACATTGATGAGATCAAGAAGGAAATTTTTAAATCTTGGAATTCAATGAAAATACAACATATCAAAACTTCTGGGATATAATGAAAGCAATTATAAAAGGAAAAGAAAAAACAAATGGTAGATGAGAAGAAATAATCAAAACCAGGATAAAATTAATAAAATGAAAAAAAGACAAAGAATCAATGAAATAAAGATTTGGTTACTGTAAAAATGAAGAAGATTGGCAAACCTTTAGATTAATTAACTAAAAGGAAGAAAGAGAATACCCAAATTAATAAAATAAGATAAATAGGAAAACACTAAAACAAGCACAATAAAATCCAGAAAATCATAAAGACATAATTTAAGAACTTATATTTCACTAAGTTGGAAAATCACTAAGTTGGAAAACCAAAGAAATTGGTGAATTTCTAGATACATATTGTTCACCCAAGTTAACCCAAGATGAGAGTAATTATTTAACCATAATAAAGTAATTATTTATCATAATAAAGGAGAATGAACAGTATTAAAAAATTTCAGTCCAGACAGATTAATAACAGAATTCTACCCCAATATTTCAAGTGAAACTAAAAACAATGCTTCTAAAACTATTCCACAAAATAGAAATAGGAGGAACACTCACAAACTCTTTTTATAAGGCAAATATTACTCTAATATTAAAACCAGATAATAACACAGCAAAAAAACGAGAACTACAGACCTATATTTCTGGTTAAGATAGATGCAAATTTTCTTGGGCTGGAGGGACAGTTCAGAGGTTAAGGGTGCTGGCTGCTCTTCCAGAGGACCCAGGTTCAATTCCCAGGACCCACATGGCTGCTCCTATCTGTCTATAACTCTGGATTCAGGGGATCCACAACTCTTACACAGACATACGTGTAGGAAAAACACCAATGCACATAAAATAAAAATAAATAAATTATTTTAAAAAATAAAAAATAGATGCAAAATTTCTCAACAAAAATATTTGGAAACTAAATATAGACATGCATCAAAAAGATAATTTGTTGTGACAAACTTTTTTTATCCTGGAGATAAAAGGATAGTTTTAGAAATGCAAATTCATATGTGTATCAAGTCATGTAAATAGAGTGAAACACACACACAGGCACAAATACAAAAATGACCATCTCAATAGATGCAGGAGAAGCCTTTGATAAAATCTCACACTCCTTCATGATAAAAGTCCCCAAGAGAATAGGACTGTAGGAAAGCCACCTCATGATGAAGATTATATATGGCAAACCCATAGTATACAACATCCTGAATGGAGAGAAACTTGAAGGTATCCCATTAAAATCAGAAAGGACGTGAGTTTATCCACTAACTCCCCTGCTATTCAGTGTGGTGTCCAAAGTCCTGTCACGACAAGACAAGACAAGGAAATGAAAGCTGCACAAACAGGAGAAGAGGTCTAAGCATTCCTGTTTGAAGACAGTGTGATGCTTCACACAAAAGGCTCTAAAGCCTCCATAAGAAAAATAGAACTGATCAACACTTTCAGCAAAGTGACAGGGCACAAAATTAACATACAAAAATAGACAGCCTTTCTCTATACCAATTTAAAACACACTGAGAAAGAAATCACTAAAGAGATTGAATGCTGAGAATAAGTGATGAATGAGGGCTCAGCCCTAAATGGGATATCTCTATTAACCACACCACTACCAAGGCTCAGGAACATCACAGAAAAGGAGGCCAAAAAGGATACAAGAGGTAAAGGGTGGGGAGGAATGCTGTGGAATGCCATCTTCTGTATACGACATTGCTATTGCATTCATGCATAAGACTACACAAGATCAAGGCAGTCAATATGCCCGCACAGATGAGAGAGGTGAACTCCAGACTCCAGCTTGTACTGAGGAGATATTGGCAGTTAACAGTTTCTTGGGGAAGGAGAATTATTCTTCTTTAGGATGTGAGCTTTGCAGGTTTCCTATGTTCCAGTGGATGGTCCCACACCCAAGCATATATAGAAAGCATGACTTGGACTTAGTGAGTTATCAGGAAAGAAGACGTGAAGTTCTAAGAGGAGTTGGATGTATATTTCCTTACATCCATGTATAAAATTCTCAAAGAATAAAAAATAAAATAATTAAAAGAAGAAATATGAGTGCCTAATAGACACTTTTTAAAGTTTCAACATCATTAGCTATCAGGGAAATGCAAATTAAGACTACTTTGAGATTCTACCTCATCCCAGTCAGAATGGCTGTCACCAAGAAATGAAACGACAGCCAATGCTGGTGAGGATATGGGGAGAGAGAAACATTTTACACTGATGTTGGGAGTGCATACTAGTGTAGGTACTTTAGAGATCGGCATGGAGAACCCCTCAGTGTCCTTCCTTGGTTGTGCAGAAGCTCTTCAGTTCCGTTCAGTCTCATTGTTCAGTTCCTAGGTTTCTGTCTGTGCTACTGAAGATGTTTTTACAAAGCCTGGGCCTGAGTTTGTATCTCAAAGAACTTTCCCCGCTTTCCCTCTAACAGCCTCAAAGTATTTGGCCTTATATTAAGGTTTTTAATTCAGTTTAAGTTGAGTTTTGTGCAGGAAGAGACATCAGAATTCATTTTCCTCCTACTACATATGTATACCATTTGCCCAGCACCATTTATTTAAGAGGCTATCATTTCTCCAATGTATGTATTTCATGTCTTTGTAAAAGAAAAATCAGGTGACTATAGTTATGTTCTTTTATTTATAGACTTCATACTTTTAAAAATCCTCTTCTCCTTATCTTTTTCTCAGCATTTCTCTATCTGTCTTGCTTTTCCAGCCCTCCCGTATCTGCTAAGGAACTCAGTCTCTCATAGTTATCTTTTTAAATATATTTTTATTAATTTTTTTCATTTATTTTACATACCGACCAGTTTCCCAGCATGTTATATTCTCTTACAGAGTTGTTTATCTGCTTCCTCAGTGATCTTTGCCATTAGATTCTACCTTAAGAAGATAAACCCTATATCTTCTCATTGCTGCATCCAGATTACTTATCACACAAAGACACTCACTGAAAACCACTCTCTCAGGATAACTGTGTTAACTGAATGAAAGTGAATTTGTTGCCTATATATAAACAGGATAAGCAGCAGTCACCATGTTGAAAACTGGTTTAGCCAAGAATGGCTCACTGATACTCTTTTGGTTGTAAGTGGTAAAAACTAAACTTGAGCTATCTTAATCAAGGAGAAATGATGGCTACTGACCACATAAGAAGCATAGTTAAGAACATGTAGACTAGTAGATGCTCTCTCCATGCCAAGTTTTAGGTAACTTAGCTTGCTTTGGCTAAAATCTTCTGGGGGTAGCTTTGGTTTTAAGTGGCTCTTAAATAAATGATTCAAATGGTGATCAATGGTCTCCTCTCTCCCTATTTAAATTTTTTTATTGTTTCCTTATATATGAAAGTTTCAGTCTCAAGCCCCACCAAGTGGTGAAATCAGGGCAAAGAAGGAACCTCACTTCATAATTCCTGCAAAATCAACTTTGAGATTAATCTTGCACATTGTCATTGTTGTTTTCTGTTGGTTCCTACAAAACTGCTGAAATACACTGAGAGGTATTTATTTGGACTATGGTTGTGTCCTTTGTAAACCAATTACGATGATGAACAGAATGCAATTTCCTGTGTGGTTTAAGATCATACTGCATACCCATCTCTGCAAATGAAGGTGGAGACATGCCCAGAACTCAGATGTGAGGCTGGGAGAGAGCTACATCACCATCCCAATTCTACTCTACTGTTGAACCAGCCAAACACAGTAGAAGCCACAGACAAATGACTCCCTCAGGGCATCACACAGCTGACATACGGACAAGGGCATTCTTTCTCCATCTGTGCCATCCTGCACTGATGTTCTCGCCACAATGCTGAAGTCTCAGCTTGTAGTTCCCTTCCCTTTCTTCCATTTTCTCATTTACAAATATATTCAACTGTTTATTTCCTTTTCACAATAAATAGTAAAGTTTTGTACTTTTAAATGGCCACACTAAGAAATATTTGTTATAGTGATTACATAGAAAGCAATCAGGGAACAAGCACCTAAATCCATTAGTATTCCATTAAACATTTGTCACACAAGTCAACAGTACTAATCACAATTTATTGTCTTAGACAAGATACAAAAGCCAAGAGATCATCAAATACCCTGATACATGGTAGAAAAAAATCTACAAATATGCGACTGAGAAGTCAGGAAAAAAATAGCAATATCCTTCAAACAATAGTGCTAATGGTATAATTTTTCAAAATCACTAGGAGTTTTCTTCAAACGATTTCTAATTCAGATATTATGGAACTCTTCTATCTCCTCTTTGCTCATCTCTATTGTGGAAGGGGAGTGGAAAGAGTAAGAGCCAAAGGTGGTGGGTGACTATGAGGAAGCAGTGTTTTCTGAACAAAGCAGAGCAATTGCAAATGTGAGCTCCCAAAAGTTGTGACGGCATACAGAAGACCTGTGCAAGCCCAAGCCATACCAAATCCCAACATGGAGAGGGGAGCTGGACCTGAAACCCCACCCTTAGCGGTGGAGCTACAGACAGTTGTCACCAGCTGAGAGAGAGAAAGTCAGTTTTCTCTATTAGCAGAGCTTGGTAAGTCAAACAATCTCCAGTGGAGTGTCCCACATCCAGGAAAATTTTGGGGAGAGCAAATTGGTCTTGATTTTTTTTTATAAGGACAAAGTTGGTGTATGAGAAATGGGGGTGGATCTGAAAAGTGTTGCAAAGGGTGAATGTGATCAGAACACACTGTACAAAAGAACTAGTATTTTTTTTAATTTCCTGCAAATAGATTTTAATTGTAATTAGCAAGAAATTAGTACTTCTATTTAGATAGCCCACGTTGCCAGATGAAACTAGAAAACTGTTCAAACCTGGCTGGCCTCTAACTGGAAACTCATTTTAAAAACTTATTCTGAAGAGCAACAAGGCCTCCAAAAGGTAAAAAACAAGAAAAGCAATTTAAGCATGGCTGAATGCAGGAACGAATTCCCAGGTTCTGTTATTCTCATTGTTGAAACCTATTCTTTTGGAAAATCATTTTCTTTTTGCCACTGGACAACAAAGTGCATTGTCAAGAAATTTTATAGCAATAATTATAAAAGATGTCCCTCTGAACCTATTGAGGTCTCACTGATTTTATAACACCCAGCAGACCTCCCTGCAGGAGAACACTATATTTATGTGAGCAATATATGCGAGAATTGAGATCATAAAATTAAATGACCACATAGAACTGTCATTTCTATGATGAGCACCTACATATGTGAAGGCTGGTTTATTTTGCAATGCCGGGTTGTGCTAAACGGTCCACTTACGGTGAATGTTTTAATCACACATTTCTTCACTCTTTCTGCAATATTACACTTGAAGGACTGGTAAGCAGTTTGCTATGAAAAGCTAAGTGGTTACTGGGACTGCGATTCTGGCAGAGGAGCTCGCTAAAATGGAAGTACAGTACATATTGTACGCAATTGTTTTATGAGAGACATTATGGTTACTAGAATAACATTTCACCATTACCAACTGCTGAGAGGAAAGTCATTAAGATATTTGGCAGGCCAGTGCAATTTTTCAACAGAGTTATAGTACAAGGCCATAGAACTGCTTCTATAGAGAGAGGCTGACTGGCTTCCAAGAAAAAAGGAACCGAGACTCAAAGACTTCTGTGATGTTTCATTTGTCGTAGTTTATTTTCAGAGTTCAGTAAAGTAACTTACAGGAGTGGATAGGTCAAGAGAGTCAAAGAGAAAATAGAAATGCCTGTGTAAAGTACATGTATATTTCTCATCCAAGCACTTCCTATATTTATGCACATATGTAGGTGCATGAATATAAAATATAAACCTCTTATGATAACTTTTATAACAGTGCCAAGCCTTTAAATGCCTATTTCCATGGAATCACCTTTGTCCAAGTATTAACTAGTAGATTAATTAATATAGATTTTATATGTGTTCGTGTACGTGTGCACATTTTCCCATGTGTAAGAATATGGGATCGGGGTGGTGCCTGCCTGTGTGAAGGCCTGAAGCTGACATATGCATCTTCCTCAATCACTCTCCACGCTTTTGAGGCACTGTCTTTTGTGGAACCCAGGGATCATCCTTTTGGCTAGTGTAGCTGGTCTATTTCCTCCATAGTCCCCTCTCTGTGCCTCCAGAGTGATGGGTTTGCAGGCAGCCACCACGTCTGCCCATTTTTTACACAGGTTCTAGGGCTCTGAATGTTGATCCTCAAGCTTGCACAGTGAGTCCTTTACCCATTGAGGCTTCACTCCAGCCCTAATTTCTTCTGTACCTTTGTTAATATTCATGATAGAGCATAAGTAGGGCTAAGAATCCATTGGGAAACATTTTATCCAAATAAAATAATAGTAAGCAGACAGCTGTGAGACGCTATCACATCCTAATATATTTATTAGTGACTAAAAAAAATGACAGGGTTGCAAGATAGGTCAGTTGATAGCATACTTGCCATATGCAAGCATGAATATCTGAGCTTAATCTCCAGCACCCAAGTAAAAATAAGGCCAAGCATCTGCCACATGCAGGCCCAAGTCCCTTTGAGAAACCCTGTTTCAAAAACAAGGTAGCTGGTTCCAGAGGAATTACACCTGAAGTTGACCTCTTTCTGGCCTCTACATAAACAAGCATCAATTCCTCCCAGAGTCTCCTCTATCCATATTCACCCATCTCCATGCTTTTCATGCTTGCTTGTTCTCTTTCTTTCCCTCCCTCCCTCCCTCCCTCCCTCCCTCCCTCCCTCCCTCCCTTCTCTTGCCCTTCCCTCTCCTCTCCCTCTCATTTCCTCTTCTCACTCCTTCTTCTCTCTCTCTCTGTCTCCTCCCATCCAATCCAATGTGTGTTGGCCTACTGCACCTGGGTGAAAGGCTATATATTATGTATCACTCCATTAAAGAAAACTAACTTTCTCTCTTTTGGCAGCAATGAAATGTCAATCCCTCCTCCATGCTAGGATTTTGTCTGGCTTGAACTTGTGGATGTTGTCACAACCCCAGTAAGTTCATATAGACATCTACCCTGTTGTCTGAAAAACTCTATTTCCTTGAATTCACCCTCTGCCTCTGGCTCTTACAATTTTTCTTCTCCCTCTTCTGTGTAGATCCCTGAGTCTTTCAGTGAAAAATGTAATATATTTCCCATTTAAGACTAAGCGATCCAAAGTCTCCTATTCTCTGTATGTTGACCAGTTGTGAGTCTCTATATTAATCTCCATCTACTGCAAGAAGTTCCTCTGATAAAGGATGAGAGATGCACTGGTCTATGGGCATAGCAATAAGTCATTAGGAATCATTTTAATGCTATGTCCATTTTGCCGAGTCATAGTAGTAGGTTTTCCACTAGTGCTCACAGGTTCTTGGCCTTGTTGACAGTGTCCAGTATAGGTTGCATCTCATGGAGCAGGTCTTAAACCCAATCAAAGCATGGTTCATTACTCCCACAACATTCATGCCACTATTGCACTAGTGAGCATACCTTGCCAGGAAGGTTGTTAAAGTAGTTCTTAGGGTATCTGAGTGAGACAGATGATTACTTTTCTGCTCTGGCAGTTTCCTTAGCACCTGCATCACTATGAAAGTTAGCTAGTGGGGATGATTCTTTGGTACCAGCTTGATTTCTCCACGTTCTATTGCTAAAGAATCTGGTATCTTCAGCACTAGGGTCTTACCATCTTATTCTGAAGGATAACCAATATCATGGTCAATACTCTGTAATGTTTGAGAGGCAGGGAATCCCATAGACCAACAACTCAAAGATACCTAAAGCTTAGAAACCAGCATCCAGATGATAGGAAATATGCAATGTTTATCTTTCTGGGTATGAGTTAGCTCATGCAGCATTATTGTTTTGAGTCCCATCCATATACCTGAATTTTTCATTTTTCTTAACAACAATATTCTATTGTGTAAATGTATCACATTTTCATTATCCACTCATCAGCCCACTGGCTGTTTCCAATTTCAGGCTATTATGAATTAAGCAGCAATGATTATGAAAGAGCAAGTATCTCTATAGAAAATATATAGTACTTTGGGTATAAGACCAAGAATTGTATAGTCGGAGCTAACACTTTCCAATTAGGTGGGTTTACTAGAAAAAAAGTCCACATGTAGCTTGTTTCACCACATGATAATGTGGTGAATAGTTACAAAGATATTTATTAGAAACAGTAATGATGTCATATGGATGTAGGTCACATGATTACTCTGTCTCAAAAAAAAGATTGTTTATTAAATTTCTATTTATTAAATTTGTGTTAAAATTTTGATGAGGATTTTGTTGAATATGTAATAAACTCCTTATATAATGGTTATTTTTAACAATCTTAATTATACCAATCCATGAACACAGGAGGTCTTTTCATCTTCGGGTATCTTCTTCAACTTCTTCTTCAACGTCTTAAAGTTTTTATTATACAAGTCTCTCACATCCTTATTTAGATTTATTGCAAAATATTTTTGAAGCTACTATGAGTGGTATTGCTTCCCCTATTTCTTTCTCGGTGTGTTTATCATTTGTATATGTGTGTTTATTTGTGTCTTTAATTAACTTTGTGTGTTAATTTGTATCCCACCACTTCACTGAATGTATTTATCAGTTGCAGAAGTTTAGGGTCCATTATATATAAAATCATATAATCTACAAATAAGGACACTTTGATTTGTTTTCTCACTGTATCCTCTTGATCTTCACTATGCTTACTGCGTTAGCTAAGACTTCAAGCACTATATTGAACAGAAATGTAGAGAGTGAGCATGCTTTTATAATTCCTGATTTTAGTGAAAATGCTTTGAGTTTCTCTCTATTTCAAATGATGTTGGCAGTGGTCTTGTAAATTACAAAATATTCAAAATAATCACTGTATTTCCCATATGTTGATACTGAAGATGTTATTCAAATTTGATAAGTAAAAGTAGCCATGAGGTTCAGAAATTTTTTTAATATTTATTTTAGAAGGCACTGTCTTTGCTAAAGTGTTAAGGATTTTCTTTAATGGAACAGAAGACATCTTTAAAATGCTGAACATAAACCCTCTGGTAAAAAAGTTCAATAAAATACTTATTTTAGTTTAAAGAGAGCTGGGAAATCCTGCCTGGTAATCAAAATAACTTTTTTTTTCAAAGTTTTCAAGGCATGTGACCCTAGGGATAAGATAATTAAACTCAATAAAGAACAAAATTAAATCATAAAAGTTGAATAAGTCAAACCATAAAATATTCAATTATTATTGCCTGTGGGGTTTGTTTTGTAAATATTTCATTCATAATCTATATCCAGCTTTCTTGCCTCCCAGTCTTTTTAGGGCTATCTGGGGAATAAGCCCAAGCTTCCCTCTTCAGTCACTTGACTTCTTTTAAGTCTTCTTATAATTTATTAAGTAATGCTTTTAGAAACATAAGTACTTGCATGTTTTCCTCTGTGTCGCTTTGTGTCTTGTTCTTTCACTCAGAGTTGCTACCATTAGCTATAAAAAAGGCATCCATTAGAACGCTGGCGTATCTTATGCAATTTTAGCCATAATTGTTCCTTGTGTAAAAGTGCTTCCACTCTTGCCTCCAAGTTATTACCTGAAATGATCACTACGGCATAGCTCTCCCATGGTTGAGAGGATTTTGTTTCATTCAATTTACAGAAATCCTCAAAAGTGATCCTTCTTTATCTACCAATATCTAAGATAATGATAATGTAGACATTCAAGTTTATCATATTACTTTTCTACTATGTACTTGCTTATGAAATATGAACTCAAAGTGAATACTAAATAGAGCTTAAATGCCTTACATATAAACACAAAACTAAAGACTGAGTCTGGATTTAATCATGTGACCTATATCCATATGACATCATTACTGTTTCTAATAAATATCTTGGTAACTCTTCACCACATTATCATGATTTTTCTACTGCAACAAGCTACATGTGGACTTTTTTCTAGTAAACCCACCTAATTGGAAAGTGTTAGCAACAAGAACAATCTTTACAATAAACATGAGAGTATATGTATAGTACAAAAGTTTACTTAAGCATAAATATAATTTTTCTTAATAATCGAGTCACATTTTATAGGGTGGTGAGAACCTGTTATGTTTTTTACAACTTGCTTTCAAGTTTATATTTTGTTAGTTTATGATTATCATACATTTATTTTATTTAAATAGATGATTTGTGGCTATTGTAACCTCATTCTATTCTACAGCATCTTTTTTTATAAATTAGTCACTTTCATGACTATAAATAAGATTTTGAATAGTTTTTTTTGTATATGTGGAATTCTCACAATAAGCAACTCCCACACAAACTGGAAGCAGAATCCGTATTTTCTAGTTCTTCTGTATCTATCACTCAGAAGTGTGACCTCAGATATGTCAATCAGTCAAACCCATATGAGACTCTTCTGAATATAGACACAATGTCCGTGCTACAGAGAACTTCGGTTCCATTGCTTTATTGGTACCAAAATGTTCAGTCAAGCTGAAATCCTAAAATGGAAAATGCATGTAGGCTTTGGCAGTCTTGATCTCAGAAATATAATATTTCTGGACTTGCATTTCTGTGGTGACAAGTTGGCTGCTTCACTGGATTCCTGTTATTGGCATGTGCACTGTTCCCTGGAAATAATTTCTAAATTTGTTGTCTTTCCAACCCATTTGAAGATTCTATACAATACTTAGGATCATTTAATAAGCCTTCTCATTTTCATTTAGATTGACCAGAGTAAAGTCTCATGCTTGAAGCTATATGTCTTAGCTGCTAAGCATGGTTGATTTTGTTTATAAAAACATAAATATTGGATCATTTCTTTATACCCTGTGATTAGAAGACTAGAGAAAAGGTAATGTTCAAGAATAAAACAAACTCAATAAACACTTGAGCAATAAAAAATTAAGAATTTTAAAACACTTGTGTAATTACAAATGGCCACACAGGATTTTAAAAACTTGTGTTAGGGGCTATAGAGATGGCTCAGCAGTTAAGGGCATTAGCTGCTCTTCTAGAGGACCATAATTTGAGTCCTAGATGACTCACAATTGCCTGTAAATCCAGTTCCAAGGGATTTGATGCCTTTCTCTGGCCTCTGTAGATACCAGAAAAATAAGTGATACACAGACATATTTGCAGGAAAAACACCCATACATATAAATTTTTTAAACATTAATGATTTAAAACTACAGTTATGGCAATAATAATTAAAGAATGGATCATGAATTTGAGACAGACTAAGGAGTATTAGAGGAATGGGGGGAGGGAAAGATGGAAATGATGTAAATACTGAACTCATGTATGAAATTCTCAACAACTATAAATTTAAATAATAATAATAATAATAATAATAATAATAATACAAGAATCTTTTGCTCAAAGACTAAATAAAGCCTAGAGATGACTTAGTGAGTAAGGGCATTTTTAGCCAACCCTGGTGACCTTAATTTGCTCACTGAAACTCACATGGTAGAAAATAAGACATTCTCTAGCAATTCTTCTCACCTCCACACATAACACAATGACATACCTTTATCCTCACTAAAAATAAATGAAAAAAAAACTTAATGACAAAGAAGTAAGTATGATAACAAAACAAGATGAAAAAATAATGTTTATAACATTATGAAGCAATAACGGAACACTAGACTACGAGAATTAAATGTGATGGGGATGGAAGAGCAAAGTAAAGGAGGGTTTACAGAGAGGGACAACTACTATGAAAGGCCTTTGAAAAAGCCTAATGGAAGCCTACTACCATAGAAACATCATAAAATATACACACATATGAAAGGAATTCAAATGGAAACAGCATATAATGGGGGAGACAGTGCCCCAATTAGACATCTTACATTGTCAAGTAAAACTTCTAGTGCCAAGAATGGATTGCATCTTGTTGAGCTATTAGTCAAACAGATCTCACAGATCCTCTCAAGTATCATAGGCTACTGCCAAGGCTATTAGTTGCTCTCTACATGAAGTCCCACTCATTCCTAACCAGGAAGCTATTTGCAATCTATGTCTGACAACAAGGGAAAATCTGTTTTCTCCACTGGAATGCTGCTGGTCTATTAACCACACTCCATGCCAGGCCCCATGCTCAGGAGTAGTTGGCTAACACAAAATGAACACCATGTTTTTGTTTTGTTTTTGTTTTTGTTTTTGTTTTGTTGTTGTTGTTCTAATTTGTTTTGTTTAGGCATTTTTTGCCTTGTTGGATTTCGTTTGTTTTGATTTTCGTTTCATTTTCATGTTTTTATTTAATGCATGTATGTGTTTTGCCTACATGTACGTCTGTGCACAAGGGCATCAGATCCCCTAGGACTGGCGTTGTAGATGGTTATGAATCACCATACAGATGCTAGTAATCAAACCCAGGTTCTCTGGAAGAGCAGCCTGTGTTCTTAATCACTGAGCCATCTCTCAAGCCCTCATTTTTATTGGGTTTTTTTTGAGAGAGAGAGAGAGAGGCTAACTAAAGTTGGGTGGGTATGGAGGTGGTAAGGATCTTATGGGGTTAGGAAAAGGGAAACATGATCAAAATATATTGTATGAAAAATAAATTTAAAAGAAAGAGCAAAAAAAGTCTTGAAAGAATTAAAAAATAAAGAAGATTATCTCAAAGAACATGTTATTATTTCCTCATTTTAAAACCAGCGTTCAAGTGTAGTTTAAAGTGATAAGTGATATGGCAAGGAAAGTGTTCTACAGACACCGAATTATCAAATATTATTTAATTTGGCAGAATGGTAAAACTGAAACACTAATTTGCAATTACAACTCATTCATTTCTAGTTTACCTCATGTACTGTGTCATTGATCCAGTTAGATAACTAGCAAGATAGACAGCTAACATCATTGCTAACTAACAAGACTGTGTTTGTTCGTAAGGACAGCTCTTGGTATTAAAACTGGCGGTTATCTCCGAGATAGGTTCAAGATCTGGCTACATATAAAGTTTCAGGCCATCCTGGGCTACATGAGATTCTGACACTTCAGATGCGTCACCCAAAGATCCATGAGCTGGAAATGACCTGAAAGTCTCCTACTTAAAGACTAGCTTTCATGGCACCAGGAGGTACCATGCAAGCTTCTAAAGAAAGGAAGCAACGCACAGTGCTATCCAGCTATGATGGCTCTGAATCACCAGAACAACCAGCACAGCATCATAATCCTAAGGGCGCAGAAGTGGCATGCCAACTGTGGCTGTAATCAACCTCTCTCCAACTGGGCATAAGAACTGTCCAGCCAGACCTAGCTTTTCCTGTGTTTCAGTCTTTAAATAGGAAAAATGGAAAAAGATTCCCTTCTTACCCTAGATGACCTCACCATGATGGCATCATTTGGTAACTCTAGAATTCACCTGAGGTCAGTACTCACCAAGCCAAACCATGAAAACATTGGTGAGCACAACTGTGAACTTCCAGGAGAAGCCCAGCATCCTGGAATGGGACAGGGTGGCTAGCATTTTTGTTTATTTATTTTTTCTCTTCTCTTTGAAAAGATGGCAAGTAAAGGTCTTCCTAGACACCTCTCATTCTAACTCTAATGTCTGGGTTGGGAGGGAGAACAAAAGAATTCTTTCAGACAGTTCTCCCTGAAGTATCCTACTTGTAGCCAGTCCTTGGGACTCAAATTGATGACTTGGTGGATTTAATCACTGACAGCTGGCTCCAGGGAGACTTCATGAATTCTACCCTGCATGAGATTGAATGCCATACTTTTATCCTTGTAATCACAATCTTTTCTTATTAGCAAGTGAAGTCTCACATCGTCCTTCCCAGTTTTCACATCACACACTAATTGAAAACGAAAAAGACCATTAACAAGGTGAGGCAATATTTTTTGTGGAAATACCTCTTGCTTTCAGAAACTGAACTTTTGTGTAGCCTTGAAATTGAATTAATAATATGGCTTGAGTTATACCATTTAAAACCATGTATTCAATCTTCTTTTGTACTGTGTACTCATCCTGTTTAAATTTAACTTGATTTAAAGAAAACAGTGTAAGCATTCTTACTCTACCTTGTGCTCCTCATGTAATCCTCTTTTAAGAGCTAAATTGAATGTATAGCTTTAATCTTCTATTCCCTCTCTCTTTTGTGATGTGGTAGTTTAAAAAGTCATTGGCTGAAAACAGCAGGTTGAAAACAACCTCGAAATAATAAATTACTCATTATAAATGTTGAAAGCAATGTGTGTATAGGTAAATGCCATCAGTTTGCAGTTGTGTGTGCTATCCAGGGTCAGTAGGGGTCAGTAAAGTCACTTCTTATCATAGAAAACTGGTTAAAATAATTCAGGGGTTCCTTATTCTTTCCCACACCATGTTTTATGTGCTGTTCAGTAAACAAGTATGGCCCTTGTTACAGGGACACACAGAAGACACAGAGTTGGTTAGATCCGAGTGGGCTTGCTCTTGGCTCTAAGGACCTGAGAGGAAGTTTTGTTTAAAGCAGCACTGCTCATTTGGTGCCCAGTGGGAGGAACGACTCTTTCCTGAACTCATAGACATTCCGTGACAATGTCCCAAGAAATGGGAAATTTGGCCATCCTAGCAGTGAGCTAACCACAGGCATTGGGGGGCCTTTTACTCCTCGGAATCCTTCTTTCCCCCCCCCCATACTCTTTACTAAGTCCAATCAATCAACTTCCACTTTTTACTTCTGCCATCTGGTTTATATATATATTCCTCATTCCTTTCCAATACTATGTTCTAGGTGTCTCAATGAATAAAGAACACAGGCCCTGCAAGAAGGACAGAGGGAAGACACAGTGATAAGTAGTCAGGTCTGAATGCACTTAGTCTAAACGACCCCGAGAGGCAGTTTTTCCTTAATGTGACACCACAGCAGGGTATTTAGGATGTGAAAATTTTCTGTTTTACTGGTATCAATGGAATTAGACACCTATACCAAAACCAAAGACTTTGAAACTAAAGCTCACCTTATTGCCCTAAGGCCAGGCTCATACTGCTGAATAATCTCACACTGTCTAGGGCCAATCCTGACTTAAGTTCTAGAAGGAGTGAAGCCTCCATTTCATTTGGATCAAAGACCAAAGTCTGGTGGATTGAGAAGGCACATTATTGACACTATGACAGGTCTCAAGTCATAATAATTGATCAGGTGGAATTTATCAAATGAATAATAGGCCATGTTGCTCCCAGCAGCACTGAGCCACATACTTTAGGGACATGTGGAAAGTTACTCTCAGCCTACAGACAGACAAATGTTCAGTTTTCTTTACACTGCCTGTGTCTGCCATCCTTCCCGTTACTTCTGCAGCCCTGAACGAGCAGGCATGAGATGGTGAGGCATTAATGCAGAGGAATCTCACCCCTTTCTCTTTCACTTGTGGTGTCTTGTGACTTCCCTATCCCTATAGACCAGCCAGGTCATCTCTGAACTTACGTCTCCCCAAGAAGTCTGGTACTTTATTATTATCTAATTACTTGTTCAGGGTACTATTTGAGGTGTGCTGGGGCCCCCACTCTCCTCTGCATGGTATGGGAGGTCACTTTAGTCTACATCACCCCAGGTTATAGGACCCTAAGTCACAATGAAAACTCCAGAAGAAGAGAAGAAGGTCTATATTTCAAGCATCAGGCTCCCCTTACTTTGATCTGTCCTTTCAGAGAAGAGGTTAGGAGGGAGTTAATATACCTACAGGAATGGAGGCATAAGAGCTATCTAGATCAAAATGGAAAACGTCAGAGTCTGGGACCATGTGCTTCCATAAGCACGAACCACCCCCATCTGAGGGACCAATCCCAGGGACATTCAATAGGGCTGATAGTTCTCCAAAAAACTGGAGCTGCACATAGAGCTGCTAGATCACAGGATGGATAGGTGACCATTAATGTGTTCCACTTTTGTTCAAGGGATCAGAGATATTTGGGGTATAAGCAAAGCTATTAGGACCAGTATTGTGGGCCATACATTAGCACTGACCCTTTTTGCCACCTGAGGGTGGTGAGCCCAAGTACCAGAGGGTGAGATCATGTGAGGCATGCTGAGAAATCTCCCTCTCTTGTGGCCAGAAACACCCTTCTTAATAATGGACTTAGAAGTAGGAAGATAAAAGGACACTCTCTACCAAATTCTTTCGCTTGTTTCCTGTTTTTTCCTAAAAGTGGGAACCAATGCTTCCACAATTGTCCGTAAGATGGCCTGCCTCTTAAAGAACTGTGGCAAGGAAATTAGGTCTCCAGAGCCTCAAGAATATGGCCCTTTAAAAAAATAGGAGGATTTTTTCTAGATCCCTCCATTTGCCTGCAAACCTCATGATGTCGTTGTTTTTCTCTGCTGAGTAGTATTCCATTGTATATATGTACCACAGTTTATTTATCCATTCTTCGGTTGAAGGGCATCTAGGTTGTTTCCAGGTTCTGGCTATTACAAATAATGCTGATATGAACATAGCTGAGCAAATGCCCTTGTGGTATGGTTGAGCATTCCTTGGGTATATGCCCAAGAGTGGTATAGCTGGATCTTGGGGGAGATTGATTCCCAATTTTCTAAGAAAGCGCCATATTGATTTCCACAGTGGCTGTACAAGCTTGCATTCCCACCAGCAGTGGATGAGAGTTCCCCTAGCTCCACATCCTCTCCAGCACAAGGTGTCCTTAGTGTTTTTGATCTTAGCCAATCTGACTGGTGTAAGGTGGTATCTCAGGGTTGTTTTGATTTGCATTTCCCTAATGATTAGGGATAGGCCCACGGAGATCCACGGAGATGCCCCCACAATAGACTGCTGGCAATAGTCGAGAGCTAGCCCGATCTGACCTACCCTGGTGAGAGAACTAGATGCAGATATCCATGGTCAGGCCCTGGGTGGAGCTCCGGGAGTCCAATTGGCGAGAAGGAGGAGGGTTTATGTGAGCTAGAGTTGTTGGGACCAGGGATGGATGGAATACAGGGACAAGTGGCCAAACAAACGGAAACACATGAACTGTGAACCAATGGCTGAGGGGCCCCCAACTAGATCAGGCCCTCTGAATGGGTGAGACAGTTGATTGGCTTGATCTGTTTGGGAGGCATCCAGGCAGTTGGACCGGGTCCTGTGCTCAGTGCATGAATTGGCTGTTTGAAACCTGGGGCTTAGTAGAGACCCTTGGCTCAGCCTGGGAGGAGGGGA
>CABHPH010157526.1:0-41601 GCA_902168325.1 Peromyscus nudipes | reverse complement strand
AGTCCTGATGTGTGTTCCTGCTGCTCATCTTTTTATGCACATTTTCTGTTACACCCTAGCTGGCTTATGACCTCACCTACAGGAGAAACTTTAAGAAGGAACATTAGTTAATTAAATACTTACTTAATGTATTTACTTATTTAATGACTTAATTAGTCAGTCAGTTAGCCAATGACAGACTTCTATCAACATGTGGTCAGTGTTCTTGAAATGTTTAGTTTGGCTTTTGAAATTTATAATACCTTTTGTAATAGAAACAGTAATACAAATACAGGTTAGTTTCCTGTGCCAGCCTATAAAGCCTGTGCAATAATGCTCCTAATCAGCATGTGTGCGGCTTCTTCTTCTTCTTCTTCTTCTTCTTCTTCTTCTTCTTCTTCTTCTTCTTCTTCTTCTTCTTCTTCTGTGTCTTCTTCGTCTTCTCCTTCTCCTTCTTCTTCTTTTTTGGTTTTTCAAGACAACCCTGGCTATCCTGGAACTCACTCTGTAGACCAGGCTGGCCTTGAACTCACAGAGACCCATCTTCCTCTGCCTCCCAAGTGCTGGGATTAAAGGTGTGCGACACCACACATGGCTTGTGTGCTATTTTTTTTTTAAATAAAATGATATATAAATATTGGAAACTTTTTGGCAAATTATGATTTTTTAAACCATAAAAACGGATTATACTTGGGATAAAATCACAAAGGCACAGCAAATTAACTTGTGGTCATCTTTTTTATGTTTTTGAATAATTAATTTGTTATCATCCTCATCATTACTGGGAGGCTCATGTGCCCCAGCGTGTGCCAGAGGATAACCTTATAGAGTAGTTCTCTCCTCCCACTTTTACATGGCTCCATGGAGCAAACCAAGGTCATCAGAGGTCATTGCAAGTACTTCTACCCACTGAGCCACCTGGCTGGCCTCTGCCTGAGACGCTTGCCGGACAAAAGGTGTTCTGAATTTCATTTTAGGACTTGAACTTAGAAAGAAGTTAAGCATACACACACACACACACACACACACACACACACAGAAACACACATGCATACAAAAGCATATACCCTGCTTGCTACAGTAGAATATGCCCACTTGGAGAATATTGTTTTCCTGGGGGCCTCTAGTAAGATTAAAAAAAAATAGCTATTGGTTCCCATGGCTGAGATGTTTATTGTTTTTGAGAAGGGGTCTGATCAGGCTAGCCTCCTGAGTGCTGAAACACAGGTGTGGCCTTCCCATCCTTCTCCATGTTTGTAAGTTTTAATTTGAAAATGAAACAGCTCATTTAATTTCTTAAACAGTTACGGAACTTTTAAATTAGGTTGCTTTCTAAGCTCAGACTTGGTCCTTCTGACAGGAACATAGGAAGCACGCTGGGTCATCTGCATGATGTCAGATGGGCCACCTTCATGCCCCTGCGGCAAGCACTGGACACAATAAATACCAGTACTGCCTTCCCCCAACCTCTGTCTTTTCAAATGGGTCTCACTATGGATCAGCCCAAGCTGGTCTCATATCCATGATCCTCCTGCCTCAGACTTCCAAGCGCATACTACCATAATGCCTAGCACCCTGAGACTGGGGTTTTAATGCGTTCTCTTGTTTTACTTTCCCCCTGACTTAGGAGAAAACTCGTCGGGCCTGAAGCCCTCCACGTGAACAAAATAGATGGACATAAGCAGGAGTCCCGGAGTCCCAGGCAACATCCACGCTCACACACCACTGCCCATCCCTACCCATCATGGCCCTCACTCCAGCTGGTACATCACTCCAGCTGACACACGGAAAACACTGTGTTTCTTGTCTGTTCTTTGCTAGCAAGTTAAAATTCATTTAAGAAACCGCAAGTTTTGATTTCAGAAAAAGTTAAACAAAATGTTGGTCTCATTTAAATACTGCCACAAATTATTTAACCTGCCTTACCAGCTCCTGGCAGGATCTAACCCAGTTACCCGTTTGGGTACAACGTCCTTGGAAAAAATCAAAGAACCCCTGTCCCCTTGCTGAATGGTGGGATGCAGGGACACTCAAAGTCCAGTGTTGCAACACGGTAATTTCTCTGCTGATCGCTTTCTCTCTCTCTCTGGTTATTCACAACCCAGACCCCTGTGGAGGCATCGTCATCCCACAGAAGAATCATGACTCCAGCAGCAGTCAGTGAGACCAAACTCAGCCTTGGAGTCATTAGTTAATCATAAATCCTTATTACTCTCTCCCAGACCGTACAACCAGAGTCCGCCCTTCCCGGAGCAAGCCTACATCCTCCCCTTGAGTAATGGATTGGACAACCCTAACTCAAACACAAGCCTGCCCTGCACGCAGACTTATCAGCAGGCCTGGAGTGGACGTGGGCGGGCACAGGGCGGAACAATGGCGCCCTGGCTGCAGGGACGCGTTATCAGGAGGCCGTCACAGCGGGGCCAGCATTTGTTTCCCTCTCTGTGGAGCCTACGAGCTGGTTCCCGTGTACAGTACCAGGCGGTGTAAAAGGTGGCTGCTGGGTCCCTGTGTGTGAGGCCTGTTGATACAAGGAGGGGTCCAGGTGATGTAGGCTAACTCCCGCCCTGTTTTTCTGATAACCATAGATGAGAGAAACCCCACAGGCCCTTTGGCCCTGGGCTTGGGAGCGCCGATTTTCTGAGAATGGAGATACTGCCCCCACCACCACCCCAGTTTGTGGAAGGCTACGCAAGGGGGGATACTAATAACAAAAAGGTGTTTTAGTGAAATATTACAGAATGGGTAGCACAGAGAAAAGCATTCAGAACTGGAGTTGCTTCGGCGCATGAGGCCACAGCTCCTTACACAACCGTTGTCTCATCCTGAGGAAGGGATTGCACACTCCACCTGAATTCCAGTTGGAAGGCCAGCCCATTCCTTGATCTATTCCCATTTTTCTATAGTACTTCATGTGACCCAGGAAGTTTGGAAAGACTACTGGAAGTTACTCGGATTTTCCGTTTTTCATCTTTCTGGGGGTAACACATATTCTAGTTGGATTCATAATGCCACACCAGGCTGGGGGATGGTCAGCTGGTAGAGTGCTGGCCTGGTATACACAAAGCCCTGGGCTGATCCCCAGCACTGAAAGGTAGAAGCCAGAGGGAAGACAAGCTACTGAATCCAAGGCCAGCCTGGGGTACATAAGACGTTGTCACCAAGTAACAACAACAAAGCCATATGTATTCTGGGCCTGTGACACAGACCTGTTATCTCAGTCACTGAGGAGCCTGTAAGGCAAAAGGACTGAGAGTTCAAGACTGGCCTACAGAGTGAGGTCAAGGTCAGCCTTCGCAGCTTAGTGAGAGCCTGTCTTAACATGAAGAGTAAAGGAGAAATAAGTCTGAGAATAAAGCCCAGAAGCAGAGTGCTTGCCTAACATGTACAAGACCCAGGTTCAATCCTGAGCACACACACACACACACCCCCCCCCCGCCGCCACACACAAGAATGCGCACACACACACACACACACACACACACACAAGCCAGGCTTAGTGACATACACAATGCCAGCACTTAGAAGACCTAGGAGAAGGAACACCTCCATTTAAGGTCAGCCTGTATTGCACAGCAAGGTACCACCTCGGACAAAAAGAAAGAAAGAAAAATGACATGCTGTCCAGCTAGGCTCTGTTGAGGCAGGGCCGCTTGGCATCCATCTTGGCAACTAACCTCATTCCTAGACGGGAACTTCTACCGCCTACCTCAGTTTCCTGCTCTGTTGGAATACCATTATGTGTCTGTAAGCTACTTAAAATTTATATTAGATACAGGAGACTCTTAATAAAAAGTCAAATACTTGTAGAAAAGGGATGTATTTATGTGTCCTTGGCTTTCAAACACGTGGAAGAGAACTGTCTTCAAAATGTTTACGTACTTAATTTTGTTTTGATACAGGGTCTCACTGTGCAGCCCTGGCTGGCCTGTAACTCCCTTGTAGACCAGGCTGGCCTCAAATTCACAGGGATTCACCTGTCTCTGCACCACCCCCAACCCCCACCCTGCAGAGTGCCTCATCTGGAGTTTATAGACTGCATAATTGAAAGTTTAGAGGTAGAACCATGTTTTAAGAACATTAAGAAATGGAGAAGGGTGTGGCGCGTGCATGCGTGCGTGCATGTGCGCATGCGTGCGTGTTTCCTTCAAGTGAAAATGTAAGTCATGAGCCATGCTTTGAATCCCAGGACAAGGTGGTAGAATCAGAAGAATCAATAAAGGGGGAAATTATATTATTATACTATGAAACCAAAAAGTAAATCATTTCAGAAAAAGAATCAGTAACACACAGCAGTCTTGGACTTGGCTCATTGCCTTGTAAGCCAGAGACTTTGCATAAACTGTACGATTTGACTTCTGTTTACTGTTTGATGACTTCATAGCTACTTAGGTTTTCTGTCTAAGTGTTTTGTGCTGGAGTTTGGAGGAATGGTCATTTTACATAAAACTTGAACGTACTACCAAAAAAAATTCAGTAATTCAAGGTTATATTCAGCTTCATAGCTGCTTTGAGGCCAGCCTGGACTATAGGACCCTGTCACCAAAGTGAAAGACACAGAGAAAAAGAAGATAGTGGGAACAGGGAGTGAGGAGGAAAGGAAGGAGGGAGGGAGAAGAGAGGTAATACAAGCCACGAATCCAAATCTTTTCTGGGCAAGGGTGGGCTTTTTGTCTCTGGCTAGTGTGCTAACTAGACATGTGATTCGGCCTCAGAGTCTTCCTTGCGTACACTGAGTGTTAAGGTTATAGCCACAGAGACGTTCCCTTACAGGAGGGTTACCACATCCACACACCGCTCTCCCTGGTCCAGCACACAGGGGACCCACACACACCGTCCTCTGCGGTATGGAGTTTTCACAAGGCTCTTCCTCCAGTAGAGACACATTTTCCTTAAAATTCTTAAGAGAATCGATCCAGAAAGCAGAAAACAAATAGGGAGTGTGTGGCCAACAGTACAAAGAGCGCTTTGCTCATTAAAAAAAACAAACAACAAACATGGCCGCTCATGTAGAGGTTAAGAAAACAATTTGGAGGACCAATCAGTCCGGATTCAAATTTTGGCTTCACTTACAAGCCTGGACCTTAGGCCAATGACTTGATCTTCCCAGGCCTCAGTTTCTTTGTCTGCAGACTGGCTTGTGCTGTAAACACCATGTACGTCTGAAATCACAAAGACAATCCAAGTGAAGTGGCTTTTTGGAGTGTTTAGCAAACAAAGTGCTAGCCGTGATTAGTGTGTGTTACACCATAACGGTATCATACTGTGGCCATTGTTTGTTGTTCTCTTGTTACCACAGTTATCTGGGTATAAAACAATAGAAAATGTGTTCAATTCCTTGAATCTCCAGTTTATTGTCTTTTTTTTTTTTTTGAGACAGAGTCCCATGTAGCCTAGGCTGCCTCAAACTACTAGGTAGCCAAGGCTAACCTTCAACATCTGATCCTCTGCCTCCCGAGTGCAGTCAGAGGATCAAAAGCAAGGCCTTCTGCATGCTAGACAAGCACTCTACCGGCTAAGCTCCTTCGCCAGCCCTGCCCTCCTCATCTTTAGCAACAGTGGCGTTAGCATTGGCAATCATGTTTCTCTCTTGACCTCTGCCAGTCATCCAGTGACAGTCCTGGTCAGAGGTGGACGTGGTGCTTTCCATACTTCATCTCACTGAATCTTCCTAACAGCTGGTGGATTTGGTTACTTTTTTTTTTATAGAACAAAAAGGTTTAAATTTTAATACACTTATCTCAGCAGAAAATACAGAAAAATAATGACAAATTTCTCTTTACACAAACTCTCAAAATAAAATGGAAAAAAATGATAGCTGCCTCCATCTGATGACCTTTTCTGCGGATGGCAGTGACCAGATAGCTAATATTATTTTTTTAATTCTTTGCTAGAACTTCTAAGTAATTTTTAACAGTGCCATTATTATGGAATTAGTAATTTATTCAGGAGTCACGCTATCTTTGTTTTTCATATTTCTGATGTGGGACTTGTGCAGCTGACGTTAGTTCATTGGTTAAGCTTTGATTTCTTTCTATTGTATTTTTATTTCAAATATTCATGTCCACCTTCATTTCTCTGTGGTGTTGTTTGCAGTGATCAGTGGAAAACCTAGACCCAGTTAAGGCTGAGCTGTCTTTTTTTTGTGTGTGTGTGGAATTCATGTTTGTGTCTGAAATTTTCTTTCATGGTCAGGTGTTATTCTTGTCAGCTAGGATCTACTGTCTGGGTCTGTAGCTTTCTCTATGAATTATGAAATTCTCTCCACACCTTTGTGCCCTTTTGCCAAAGTCAGATTTGGTTTCTACTCTTGGTCTAGCAGCATTTACTGAAGCCTTTGATAGAGAGATGTGGGACTTTCCCTGTACCCGTGGATTCAGAGGAAGCTGTGCACCAGGGTGGGGACAGGATTAATTTTAAGGTTGGTTCCACAAGTGCAGGGGAAGTTCCATACCTCCTAGCAGCTTCATCAGAAATTAAAGTGTGGTGATATTGTGTCCCCCAATATACTGTGCACCTCAACAAACTTATCTGGGGTCAGAGATCAGAATAGCCACCAGATAGACATAGAGGCCAGAAAATGGTGGCACACACACCTCTAATCCTAGCATTCTGGAGGCAGAGATCCATCCGGATATCTGTGAGTTCAAAACCACACTGGAAACAGCCAGGCATGGTGACACACTCTGTAGCATGAAACTTAAATGCTCTTATTAATAAAATCAAACCCAGAGCTAGGTATTAGAGTGAACGCTGAAAGATCAGAGAAGCAGAACAAGCCATAGCCACCTCACCTAGCCAATTCCTCAGCTGATCCTGTTTCCTCAGGTTGGAAGCCTCTGAGTCCTCATCCAGAATGAACCTCAGCTGGACTGTGCTGCTCAAAAGCCTAAAAACTTAACCAGCTCTACTTCCTGGTCCTCATGCCTTATATACCTTTCTGCTTTCTGCCATCACTTCCTGGGATTAAAGGCTCTCACTTCCTGGGATTAAAGGCGTGATTCACCATCCCTGGCTGTTTCCAGTATGGCCCCAAACCCACAGAGATCCAGATGGATCCCCGCCTCCCAAGTGATAGGATCAAAGGTATGTGTACCACCACCCCCTGGCCTCTATATCTAGTGGCTCTTCTGTTCTCTGACCCCAGACAAGTTTATTGGGGTGCACAATATTTTGGGGAACACAATATCACCACATTTCCCCTTTTTTGTCTGAAATTAAAAAAGCTTATAACTAATACAAGAACTATATCAAATAAATATATACAATATATACAGCCAAGAATTACATTAACAATATCTAGTCCATTAACAGTTGACAGATTCAGATGAAAAATTCCATTATATATATTAACAATGTCCAGTCCAGTAATAGTTGATAAACTCAGACAAAAGATTTCATTGCTTATCCTATTTAAAACAAGTAGTTCCTTTTTAAAGGTAGATTCAATAATTGACCGTTTTATCTTATCATATCCATATTCTCTCTTTTTTATTTTCATAATGGATTCAATAATCTACCTCTTGTCATTTTTATATCTTCTGCTTTTTCTTTTTAGAGTAGATTCAGTGATCTACCCATTTATCCTATTATTTCTTTATCATTTTCTCAGAGTAGAGTCAATGATCTACCTCATATCTATATTCTCTGTTTTTTCTTTTTTTTTCAAACAAAAACTCTGAATCTAATCTCCTTGTTCAGCTTTTTTCCTTACCATTAACAATTAACAACTTGTAACCAACCATCATAAACTATGACAATATCCATAACTCATTAAACAACCAAAATCTCCCATCCCACCTCTTAGGAATGTGGGCATCGTTTTCTTAAAATTACTTTCTGCTTTCTGGGAGTAAAGACATCATTAGGGAATCCTGAAAAGCATTTTTTTTTGGGTTAATTGTCAAGTCCTGGGAGAGGTAGCTGTATTATTTGTTGTCCAGTCTCTGCATAATGAGAAAGTGCAAGGCTTGTCTCAAGTCCTTGTTCAAGTAGTCTGTCAGACTGGATCATCGCAGCTAGCCATCTTGAAATTGTCCTGAGCAGTTCATAGTCCAAAGCCGATCTTTCTGTGGTGTTAATCAGCTTCATGGCTTTGCCATAGTCCATATGGAATCATCGTTGTGGGATCCTGTCATTCTTTTGAAGATTTCAAAGATGCTCTTAGGCATGGTCATGGTTCCCGAAGAATTTTATTTTATTTTATTTTATTTATTTATTTATTTATTTATTTATGTATTTATTGTGCCTCCTCTGTGGTTTGGAGCAATCACAGTCTGATAAATGTCTGTCTCTTGGAACCATGAACATTCTTCCCTAGAAGAGAAAATCTTCACAGTAATTTCTCCCCACAATTTGTCTTGCCAAACTTTTCCAAACTGACCTTTGCCGATGCTTTCTTGTAACTTGATGGTCCTGGCAATTCTTCTCTGAACAAGCAGCAATAAACCCTTTGTCCCAGGTAGCAGCATCACTACAGTCACCAACATGATGAGAAGGAGCCGGCAATTCGGAGCAGCAGCCACTGCCTCTATGGTCCCACCGCCACAGTTTGTGACTCGTCCACAGCCACAGCTTCTCCTTAGCAAGTCTCCTAGGCCGGCCTCTGACTCCTTCAGTAAATCCAACCAGTGTGCTACCACAACTGGCAACATGTAGCTTGGGTCTGAGCTGGGGCCCCCACAAGGCCACAGGGAAGTAGCTTTTTCTCAAATTCGTACCATGAACGTTGAGCGCCAGATGTAGCACGAATCTTAGAAGGTCTTATTAATAAAAACAAACCCAGAGCCAGGTATTGGGGTGAACACTGGAAGATCAGAGAAGCAGAACAAGCCACAGCCACCTCACCTAGCCAATTCCTCAGCTGACCCTGTTTCCTCAGATTGGAAGCCTCTGAGTCCTCATCCAGAATGAACTCAGCTGGACTGTGCTGCTCAAAAGCCTAAAAACTTAACCCGGATTTGGTTACTTTTATTTTTCCATTTCACAGCCACCCCTGCTGTGTTTTACTGAGGGGAGATCTCTTCTCCCAGACCACATGGTAACTGACAGATGAAAGATATCCTGAATTAGTTGGGCTCCAGAAGGCAAAAGATTCCTTTCAATGCTGAGAGTTATTATTCACGATAAACACAGATCTTGACCTTGTGTTCTTACCATCCACTGTACATGTAAATAGATATTTGGGTTCAGTACAATGGGTGGAGAAGAGGGTCTAGCTCAGTGATAGAGCAACAGCACTCCATGGCATCCATCTTTAACAGTCTTGCTCTAAACAACCAGATCATTCAACCAGCAACACCATCCAGAGTCCAAAGTCACTTCACAAATCCTCAGAAGAATTCTACAAATGTGGACTGAAGAAATGGCTCAGCAGCTAAGCACACATACAGCTCTTCCAGAGGATATAAGTTTGATTCCCGGCACACATATCAGGTCGTTCATAACCACCTGTAGCTCCAGCCCCAGAGAATATGGTCTCACACACACACACACACACACACACACACACTACTAAAAATAAGAATAAATGTTAGCCAGACATAGTGGCAGATACCTTTAAATTTTTTAAAGAGAGAAGAAGGAATCTACGAATATGTTGAGCATTGTGGCTCACTCCTATAATCCCAGCACTCAGGACACTGAGGCAGGAGGGCTGGGATAAGCTCTGGGTCAGACAGCACTTCAGTGAGACCCTTCTTACCTCAGAACAAACAGAGAAACAAAAAGAATTCTACAAATGTGGGTCACTTCCTCTATCCCCCTATTAAGAATCCACTCAACGATTACCTGGAGGCCAGACTCTTTAAATTTTTAATTTTTCTTTATTTAGTATTTTATGCATATCAGTGTTTTGCCTGCCTGTGTGTGTGTGCATCATGTATGTGTATGCATCAAACGTGTGTTCATCACATGCATACCTGGTGTACTAGGTCAGAAGGAGGCCACAGACTTGGAACTGTGTCACAGACAGTTGTGAACTACATGTGGATTCAGGGAATCAAACCCGGGACCTCTGGAAGAGCAGTCAGTGCTCTTAACCACTGAGCCATCTCCCCAGCCCCTCTTTTTTATGTCTTTTTTTGTAAATCTAAATTCCACAAATGGGAGCGATCACGAGATTTTTGTCTATTTTTCTGACTTATTCATCCTCATGTTTCCCTGAAAACAACACGATCCCCTTCTTTATGCAGAGTAATTCCGTTGTATCATATGCCGCTTCTCTTTTTCTGAGACATGTTCGCCCATGGTAGTCCAGCTGTCCTCAACTCAAGACCCTCCCTCTTCAGCGTTCTGAGGCCGGACCTACAGCATGTGCTGCCCTGGCCAGTCCGCCTACACAGCCCCTCGCTGGGCTACTGGAGATAGTGTTGAGGGCAGAATTCCCTGGCCACCAATGGACAAAGCCCCTGACAGCCTCGTTGAGTAGATTCCCATCCCAGGGCTCAAGGTGCGGCCTTGTGGTTTCCCAAGGGCACATACTTATTATCTCAGCATGTCTTTCAAGGAAGTCTTTCTTTCTTTCTTTTCTTTCTTTCTTTCTTTCTTTCTTTCTTTCTTTCTTTCTTTCTTCCTTCCTTCCTTCCTTCCTTCCTTCCTTCCTTTCTTGCTTTCTTTCTTTCTTTCTTTCTTTCTTTCTTTCTTTCTTTATTTATTTATTTATTTTTTCCCCCTTTGGTTTTTTGAGACAGGGTTTCTTTGTGTAGCCCTGGCTGTACTGGAACCAGGTCTGTTGACCAGGCTGACCTCAAACTCACAGAGATCCACCTGCCTCTGCCTCCTGAGTGCTGGGATTAAAGGTGTACACCACCACCGCCCAGTTTCTTTTCTTTTCTTTTTTGTTGTTTGTTTTATTTTTGTGGAGTTTTTTTTTCTTTTTCTTTCTTTCTTTCTTTTTTTTTTTTTTTTTTTTTTGAGACAAGGTTTTTTTTTGTAGCCCAGGCTATCCTGGAGCTAGCTCAGGAGATCAGGCTGGCCTTGAACTCTGAGATCCACTTGCCTCTGCCTTCCGAGTACTGGGATTAAAGGCATGTGTCACCACTGACTAGCAGAAATCTTTTAGTATTGGAGAAATATTAAGAGATCAAGGTCCCACTGCCAATGAGTGACAAGCTGGAATGTGAGCTTCGCTATATCCTTCCAACTCTATTCGGAAAATGGAAAGAAGGAGGAAGTAAAAGGAATCAGACACACGTACATACACATGCACACACATGAACATACATAGGTATACATGCATGTATCCAATATCAAAGAGATTTTATTTTTCATCTCTTTTCAACAGCGTGTTTGGTCCTGTTTGTCATTAGCACATCATAACCCTGAACTCTATCCACGTGTATCGGAACATTTAAGAGGTTTGTGTATGCCAAGTTTGTTCATAACCAGAGACCGGTCCTTAGGCTTACCCAGGGACATGCTGCTCAACTCTGTGGTGATTGGAGCATTGACACTACACTGGTTTCCATCCATCAATCCACCCCCAAGAGGACCTCACAGAAAAGCATTTTGTAATTAACTTGAAGGGAGGCTCGTTCACGGTGACTCACTGCCACCTCACATAGAGAAATAGGATGTCAATGAGAAAGGGGTGTGGCCTTGGCTCCTCCAAGGAGGTAGAAATCTATAGCAGCCCATAGGGCCTGTTTGGAAGACATGTAGAAAGTGAGAAGGAGCAGCAGAAAGACACAAACAGAAAACCTACACACCTCAGTGGCAGCTGACGTGGATGGTATTTGGGATCCTAGGGTTAGAACTTGAGCTTTAGACATGCTAAGCACACACTCTTGCACCAGACTGCCCACCCTCCCTTGCACCCCTCTACAGATAATTACTAATGAGGGGTGATCCTGTGAGAGGATAGTGGAAGCCACAGAACCGGAAGGAGGGGATCCTAGGAGCTGGTACACAAGTTAGGAGAGGAGGCCAGCATTTGAAGGAAAAGTGAGATTTGGAGATAACAATGGTCCAGGTAGAAAGCAGAGAACAGCCAGTCTTGGGGACGAGAAGTGAGCCAGGGTATTCTTGGAATGCAGTAAGCTGGCTACACACAAGAACAGAGGAATCTAGGCAGGACACCTGCAGAGTAGGGGGCCCGAGAACCCATGGTTCCTTGACAAGTCGTGCCAAAAAGGTAACAAAGTGTCATGGGCAAGGTGACAAGACAGAAACACGTACATGGGCTATGCACGGTTGGAGAAAAAGGCTTAGGACCCTGCCTTCCCTGAGACATAGGTACCAGAGAGGATAGGTCACATCTGTCTATACGTTCAGTAGTTGTTTGAGCATGCCTAGGACTTCTCACCACATTTCCCCACAGGTCCTAATTGAAATTAATGTGTATATATGTATACAAACACACACACAACTTTTATTTATTTATTTTGAGACAGGGTTTCTCTATGTAGCTCTGACTGCCCTGGAACTCGCTCTTTAGACCAGGCTAGCTTCAAACTCACAGAGATCCGCCTGCCTCTGCCTCCCGAGTGCTGAGATTAGAGGCATGCACCACCACACCCAATGGCACACACACTATTCTTAAAGAACTTGATGAGGGGGGTGCTTGTGGTACTGATGAGGAGTGAAGTGTTGAGCAGATGGCACCCACTTAGCAGTGACTCCCTAGTCATTTACAATGTGGTGATTCAGATCCTGACCCAAGAGCCAGTCAAAGGGACACAGGATCAGCTGCTCCCATTCAGCATAGCCCTGAAGGGAGCAAGTGGGAGAAGGTAAGTTGGTCTGGGCTTCTATTATTGCTGCTGTTTTTAATTCTGTCAGGCTTACTTAGAACTCACTCTGTTGCCTAGGTTGACCCCAAACACATGAAAATCCTCTTGTCAGCCTCCCAAGTGTCTCTTTCTGTCATGCCAGCCTCTAAGATCTTTTACAGGAGGAGCAACTCTCAGCACAGTTGGGTCCCGGGTTTTTTTCGGAGGTCTTCTTAACATTGGGGACCAAGACATGAGGCCAAACAAGCCTGAGGGGGTGGACCCCAGGCTGACTCTCAAGGGTCTACTGCATTTTCCAGGCCATTGCTGTCCAGAAAGGAAGTCAGGGACGCCAGCGAAGACCAGTCAGCTTGCCCTTCTGCTAACAGATTAGATGAACACATAGACTTTGAGAACAATGAGCCCCGGAGAGTGCTGGCCGGGAGGACGTGAGTCCAGGTCCCTGGTTCCTCAAGTATGAGGGCCAAAGGTCACCCGGGTGAGAGGCTTGAGGCTGCTCCTGCCAGGACTCTTTCGAAGGTGGCTCCTGGCCTTCAGGCTCAGGGGACTTTGTGCCTTCAAAGAGTCAGAAAGAAGCCAGAGTCTGCTTGGAGAGCTAACATGTGCTGTGTAGCCACCCAAACGGGGCAATTTGCATAATTACCCTATTAGTCATTGCAACAGTTCTGCCCTTTAGGTATTTTTCATTCCAGTTCTACAGATGAATCCATTAAAGCTCAGAAAATTGATTCCAAGTCTCTGAGCTCGTCAGTCAGTGCCAGGATTCAGTCCTCGGTCTTGTTCATTCTCAGGCTCGTGTGTGTCTGAGGAGAAACAGTACAGCCTTCACCACCAGAGCCAATAAAAACAGCATCCTCCTACTGAGCACCTGCGGCGCATAAGGCCATACAGGTGGTCTCCTCCCTCCCTCCCTCCCTCCCTCCCTCCCTCCCTCCCTCCCTCCCTCCCTTCCTTCCTTTCTTCTTTCTTTGTTTTTGTTTGTTTGAGATGCCGTCCCTCCCATGTAGCCCAGGCTGGCCTCAAACTCATTTTGTAGTCAAGGTGACCTTGAACCAATGCCCGTCCTGCCTTCCCTTCCCAAGTGCAGGGTTTACAGACACGCACCACCACACACAGCTGAGTATTGTCCTGACCTGTAAGGTTTGTCTTCTTTTCAGAAGACTGAAACACGGGAGGAGCGCATGTGCCCAGGACCACAGAGAGGATGGGTGCTAGAACCCATGAACCTGACTCCAGAGCATGCGCTTGTGTTGACTTCGTTTGCTTGTTTGTTGGCTACAGGGTTTCACTATGTAGCCCTAGCTGGCCTGACACTCGCTGGCTTTGAACTCACCGAGATCCATGTGCTGGGGTTAAAGGTGTGAGCCACCACACTTGGCTTGTTTAAATTTTTAAGTTATCACACAAAGTAACGTGTTTCATTTCAGCAGCTTCATCTTCGTGAGTCATTTGTACTTGCTTCTAATGTCTCCCCTCCCTTCGTCCCGTGCCCTCTGCTGTCCAAACTCAATAAACCCAACTTGCTTTCCCTCTTTTCTGTCTTGATCATCTTGGAAACATGAGACAAGTCAACCTGTCCTAGGGTCTGTCCATGGAGCATTAGCAACCAAATAAACCCAGAAATTCTCACCAAATAGCTTTGAGTCATTTTAGTTAAGAGGTTTTCACACATTGGTAATCAAAGAAGAGGCAGCCTTACTTAAGCTAAATTGACCTGTAATTTTTGGTTTATTTTGTGTTATGGCTTGCTTGCTTTCTTGTTTGCTTGCTTGTTTTTGAGACAGAGTCTCACTATATAGTCCCAGCTAGCCTAGAACTCAGTTTATAGATCAGGCTGGTCTCAAACTCACAGATATCCAACTGCCTCTGTCTCTGGAGTGCTGGGATTAAAGGTGTGCGCCGCTCACTACACCTGACTACCAGTGATTATTCTATTCAAAATAACTTCAATTCATTAACAAAGTAATCATTTTTCAGAGCTTAAGAGACAGGTCTCCAGTGGGTCTCTAGCTACAAACTATGTTTACACAGGTCATGCTAAGTCATTTCTACTCACAAGCAGTTTCTCCTCTCAGAACATGGGAGCCACCCACCCTAAAATAAATAGAAACTTTTGTGACTAGCCACAAACCTTCAGGAAAAGAAACTCATTACCAATGTATTTGTTAATTGTAAATTGCCCTCATGAAAACCAATGACATTTAAATCTTTCAAGTGCTTAGAGCTTAAGGTTTGGAGTAGGGGACAGAAGAGGAGGTAGCATTCTTCAGGAGTGTGAAAGGGACTTTCATCTAATGGGAACATAAAACCTTAACTCTTAACAATCCATGGATACAATAGTAAAAACAGGTGCCAATTAATTATTATTATTATTAAAATGACCACCATGAACTTCTCATGAAAGGAAAGGAAAATAAACAGATTCACCCATCATTGGCTCAGACTCCCCGTACGCCCAATGGGAAATGCATTTCACAGTCCACGTGACCCTGGTGGCATGATGAAGGCTCATGTTCACCCCACAGCAGTTCTGCAGCATGGAAGTCCCTCTGATGACCCCAGCACTCACCCTCTGCAACCTGCTACAAAGGCTAAGAAGCCCCTGTCTGCCTCTCCAAGCTGCACCACCAGCCTGGCTGTGTACACTCTCAGGCAGAGACCTTTCATCTAGAAGTGCTCAGCAGCCTTCCGGTGTCTCCCATCTCCTACCAGAACTCAATGGCCTGATCCTGAAAAGGCCTTTGGCTGTTACCTTAAGAAGTCCTCAGAACCTGGGAATTGCCAAGTGACACAAAAAGCCGCTGTTCTCTGTTGCCTGTGATACCACTGTTTACTCTGTGGTTCTCTGTGTCTATGAAATAAGACCCACCAGCCCAGAGCCACCACACTCAGTTTGCACAAAACCACACCAGCCAGGAAGGCTAGGAAACATTCCTAACCCTTCTCCTCCTCTCCCCTCCCCTCCCCTTCCCTCTCCTCTCCCCCTCTCTGTTCTCCTCTCTGTCTCTGCTCTCCAAAAGCAATGTTTTACAGAGTTCATCAAGACACTGCTATGAGAGCTGGGGATGTGGCTTAGTTGGCAGAGTGCTTGCCTGGCATAGGAGAAGCCCACAGTTCAACACCCAGCACAGAATAAACTGAGAGCGATGCCGCACTCCTGTAACCATAGCACTCGGAAAGTGGAAGCAAGAGACTCAGAAATGCCAAGTTATCCTCATATACATAGCAAGTTCAAAGTCGGCCTGGGCTACAGAAGACCCTGCTTCAACAAACTGACAACAAAAGATTGAAAGAGCAAATACACCCTGTTAGGTGTCGCTCTGCTAAAACTACAAGGTGCTTGACTGCCAGTTTTATGCACGTGTGTGTTTGGGGGGGAGTGTACACACATGTGGGTGGGCACATACATGGGTTTGAGTGGAAGGCATTGGATGTCTTTTTCAACATTTTTGAGACACAGTCTCTCTCTAAACCTGGAGCTTGCTGATTTTCTAGACCAACTGACCAGCAAGGCCACACCTCCACATCCCCTAACCCACCCCAGAGGACCTCCTGTCTCTGCCTCTCTAGTCTAGAATTAGTAGTAGACTAGAGGTAGACTTGTGCTACCTCGACTTGCTGTCGTGTGGATGCTGGGATCCAACTCCAAACCTCTGCCTACACAACAAGCACTTTTCTAACCGGGCCATCTCCCAGCTCCTGCCTAGTGACTTCAAGTGTGATCTGCAGGGTGACAAGGAGAAAGCCAGGCATGGAAGAATATAATCCCAGAACTCAAGCAGCAGAATCACAAGTTCAAGACCAGCCTGGGTTATATAATGAGTCTAAAGCTAGCCTGAGCTACATAGCAAGACTCTATGTCAGAAAGAAAGTATCAAAGTGAAAAGCCCTGAAGTATCTGTACCAGACCCAGGGATGCAGGCCCTCACTGGTCCTGATGCGGGCCCTCACTGGGCCCTGACACGCCTCTTCTGAAATGACTTGTTATCTTGCTGGGCTGAGGGCCTCTGTGCAATGTTACCGTCAGAGCAAAAGCGCACAGTTTGTTCTTTACACTGCTTAGTCATTATTTTGCCTTTTCTTTCTTGTTTCTTTTCTCTTTCTTTCTTTTCTCCTTTCTAGGGAGGGATTCAGTGTTTCATTCTTGGAGGCCTGATAACATTCACGTCACTACTGAACTAGCATATTTTCCTACAAGGAGGAACCTTGTATTTTTTTCGAATCCTTTCTCAAGTGATATGAATCCCTGGTAAATAATCACACCTCTTTGAGGAGTGGCCTTGGTTTTCTTGGGGCCTGATCACAAAGGGTGGAGCTGGTCAGGCTTGTCCAGCATACCAAGATTCCTTCTTTTCTTCCCAAATTCTTCCCATTTTTTTTTTTTACCCTCCATCCTTTTCCCCAGGTCAAATAAAACTGTATGCTCTCTACAATAAAACAGAGACCTGCTTTTTCTGTAGGTCTGTGAATACTTTCTGGTGGTCCCTTTAGGTCCCCAGGAGTGATATAAGCCTTTTGAAACATTCTTGCTCAGCATTCTTACTTTTCCTTGCCAAAGCTTGGCTTGCATTTTTTTTTTTTTTTTTGGTTTTTCAAGACAGGGTTTCTCTGTGTAGCTTTGCGCCTTTCCTGGAGCTCTCTTGGTAGCCCAGGCTGGCCTCGAACTCACAGAGATCCGCCTGCCTCTGCCTCCCGAGTGCTGGGATTAAAGGCGTGCGCCACCAACACCTGGCTTGGCTTACATTTTTAGCAGCTATTTTTTTGTGAATTTTTACTAAAAAAAGCTGGTCTGAAAAGCAAAAACAAACAAACAAACAAAAAAGTGTTTATGTTTTTATACTATCTCTAGAATGACATAATTACAAAGGTAACATTAATGTATGTGTGTGTGTGTGTGTGTCTGTTTGTCTGTGTGTCTGTGTGTATCTGTGTCTGTGTATCTGTGTGTGCTGAGGATTAAGGCAGAGTCTAACTACACAGTCTAGCTGGCCTAGACTGCAGAGCCCACAGTGTCTCCAACTCATGGTCTTCCAGCCTCTGCCTCCAGAGAACTGGGCCTGCAGATGTGCACCACTGTGCCTGGATGGGACCATAGATTTTAGGTTAAATATTCATAGCTGGATGCACCCTCCAAGAGCTAGCTTTAATATTTTGTAGATTCTATCACCGACCTATTGACCCAGATCTTGATGTGCCCACCACCCAGCTGGCAAGGCCAGCCTTCCCACTGACAACTACCCAGCCAGCTGCCCCAACTCTGTCCCACATCAAGCAGCCTCCCTTCCCCCACTTTCCCAAACATCTTGGGCATCTCAAACAATCCAATTACACCCAGGTTGTTTAAACAAACAGCAGCACAATTCCCCAGCCCAGATCCCCAGCTGAGGGATTCCCTGTGGGCAGCTCTCACCACCTCCACCTCCCCCTCCCATTCCCCCACTGCCAGCCACTTCCAGAGAAGAGTGGCCCGGCACAGACAATGGGGCTGTGAATTAACAGTGGGCAGTTTTCCGTGTCTAAATGTTTGCAGACACTTGGTAAAGTGTCTCAGGCCAACTTTCCAAAGGACAACACCTCCTCACCACAGAGCTTGTTTAAGTAGGCAATCCCAGATAAGAAGGGGGCTGCCTTCTCTTCAAAAGCCAAGAATGCAATATGGGAGCTGGAATCTGGAATCGATGGTGTGCAATGTTTCAGCAAATTCCCCAGCAGAAGGAATCTTTAAAGTTCTCTCAGCTGCCACCCTTCCTTAAAAGACTAGATCTGCCCTAAAGAGAAGGTGGAATCATCAGATTGGTGGGGAGTTCAGTATTTCCCAAAGATACAAGTGTGATGTTGAAGAGTGTGGCTTTTAATTTTATGGTTGAGCTGGATCAGTGATAAGCGTTCTTTCCCCACCTCCCTGGTGGGCACCTCACCTCATTAATATACCCTACATTAATGTCCTATTGGCATGAAGAAGCCTGCCATGGCCACCTCAGACCTCTCCAGACATTTCTCTGCAAGAGCGGTTGCCAAACCTATGAGAAACGCCCAACTGTGTGATCAGGTACCATGACTCACCCAACAAATACTTGCAGATTACTTAGGTAAATTCCATTACAGTTCAGGAGTTGAGCATGGACGAAGTATAGACTCACACATAGGAAAGAAAGTGGCAAGCTTCTTAAGAGGGGACAAAGATACGGGAGCTCAGAGACAAGATGGCTTCTCCACGTCAACCCTCTCAGCGCCGAGATCCGTGCGGGCAGAAGGACATCAGTACTGGGCTTTGGATGCTTTGTGTTTCTTATTTCTTGTCTTTTCCTTCCTTTCTTTCGTTTATTTGTTTGTTTGTAACATCACTTGTGTAGCCCAGGCTGGCCTCTAATTTACAATGTAGCCAAGGATGACTGACTTTCTGAGCCTCCTGCCTCCACTCCCTAAGTGTTGGATTCAGGCAGAGACCACCATGCCTGTCTGTATACAACAGTGTTGGGGATCTAAGCCAAGGCTTCATGCATGTTAGGCAAGCATCCTGCCAACTGAGCTACATATCCCTACCTCTGGATCCTTTAACCCTTAAACAGATATTCTCACGAGCTGTGGATCAAAGTTTAAAGAGACACTTTGTAGCCCAGGCTAGCCTCAAATTCACTATCGTCCTGCTTCAGCCGCCCAGGATTATAGGCATGTACCATCACATTGGGCCTCATTCCTATCTTTTAAAAAAAGTTTTCTTTCTTTTTATTTTACATATATGAGTATTTACCTACATGTATGTTTGTGCATCACATTCATGTCCTCATGCCCTCAGCGGCCAGACGAGGGCATCAGATTCCTTGGAACTGAAGATGCAGATGGCTGTGAGCTGCCCTGTAGGTTCTGGGTACTGAACAGGAACCTGGGTCCTCTGCAAGAGCAGCCAGGGCTCTTAACTGCTGTGCCATCTCCCTGGCCCCTAGAGGGTTCCCTATATATTCTGGATACTACTCCTACCTCATATACAGTTTGCAAATCTGTTGTCTCAGTATACAGCTTGCTTTCTGTCTTCTTTACTTTTCTTAGTAAGTTATCAATTTATTTATGTGTTTTCTTGTTTCATTTTGTTTTTGAGACAGGGTCTCACTATGTAGCTCTGGCTGGCCTGGAACTCACTATGTTGACCACACTGGCCTCAAACCCACTGAGAATGCCTGCCTCTGCCTCCAAAGTGCTGGGATTTAAAAGTGTGAATAAAATGCTGGCTGCTGCTTCTTCTTCTTCTTCTTCTTCTTCTTCTTCTTCTTCTTCTTCTTCTTCTTCTTCTAATACAAGGATTCACATAGCCTAGGCTGTCCTTGAACTTACTATGCAGCACAACCTGGTCTTGAATTCCTCAACAGCCTACCCTCTCAAGTGCCAGGACTCCAGGCATGCACCACCATGCCCAAGCCCATTTTTTTTCCTCAGCTTCCTCCTCAGTGCTAGGATTCTGGATGCATCATCATGCCTGCCTTCAAACTTTTAATTTTTTCTTCAACAGATCCTGCTTTTGGTGTCAAAACTGAGAAATCCTTGTCTACCTCAAGGTCTCAAAGGTTTTTCTCTTAATTTTTTCCTAAAAATATTTATATTTTGAGTGTATGCTAAATTTTGGGTTAATTTTTAGGTAAGATATAAGACCTGACTCGAGTGTTTGTTGACTGTTTGGCTAGGGGGTCCTAACTGCTCACGCACCCATTTTAAGACATTTCCTCCACTATGTTGTTTCTGGGCATGTCTAAAACAGTGGGATTCACCTGAGACTGTTCCCAAAGGTCCTCTGCCAGATGTCTACCTACCTACATCTCTGCCAACATCACAGACAAAGACCTGTCATGCTCTAGTCCTGTTGTTCAAAATGGTTTCAATCATTTTAGTCCCTCACCTTTATAAGTTTTTAATAACAAAATTTGTATTGGACTTTCCTACTTTTCTTATCTTTCTTTTTTAATTTTTGTATTTATTTGTGTGTGTGTGTGTGTGTGTGTGTGTTTATACTCTTAATTGCAGGTGCCCAAGGAGACCAGCAGCATCAGATCCCCTAGAGCAGGAATTACAGGCAGTTGTGAGCCGCCCGACGTAGGTGCATGGATCCTTTGCAATAGTAGCACATGCTTTTAGCTGCTGAACCCCTTTCTTCTTTGTGTGGGTTTGGGGGATCAAAGTCTGTTTGCAAGCACCTTTACTGTACCGTCTTGCTGGCCTCAGTCTTCCTCATTACACTTAATTCCTGAGTGGTCAGAAATCACCGTTACCCTTCTCATACCGACTCCTAGTTTGACTCCATGGCAGCTATGCACACTGGTATGGTTTCAGTTCTTTTAATCATATTTTTACCTGCATCTCTATGAATGTTGTTAGATGCATATTTTTAAGACAGAGTCTTGCACAGGGACATAGTCTCAAACTCTAAACTCTGCTCAGCCTGTTGAGCTCTGACATCACAGGGATTTGTTACAACTTCCATCTCATTAAAATACAAATTTGCACATATCTTTAAATGCATCAGTAATGTTGCATATATTTTGTAAATTGAGTTTACTTAAAAGTGATCTATACAATGAGGCAGGAGAGATGGCTTAGCAGTTAAGATCACACACTGTTCTTCCAGAGGACCTGAGTTTGGTTCCCCGCACTCCTATTGGACAGCTCACCACAACTTGTAACTCCAGCTTCAGGGAACCAATGCCCCCTTCTGGTTTTCATGGCTGCCCATGTGCATCACACACACACACATCCACACACACCATAAAAAAATATTTAAACATATTTAAAAAGATAATCTACACTATTCCTGGGCCCCAGGTCTGGTTAATGTGTAGAGGCTATCCCCTTTGGACCCTGTATTAATGCCCCAGGTCTGATTAATGGGTAGAGGCTACCCCCTTTGGACCCTGTATAATGCCCCAGGTCTGGTTAATGTGTAGAGGCTATGGACCCTGTATTAATGCCCCAGGTCTGGTTAATGGGTAGAGGCTATCCCCTTAGACCCTGTATTAATGCCCCAGGTCTGGTTAATGGGTAGAGGCTACCCCCTTTGGACCCCATTTGTAAGAAGCCGCAGTTGAGCATTGGATGGAAAACCCCTTTTCATTTGAAAACTTAAAAGAAGAAGAACAAATGCCACTGACTCTTCCCTTTTGGAGGGAAGGATGAGCTAGTTCTCATTACATAGCCCAGGCTGGCCTCCAACTCACAGAGATACTTGCCTCTGCCTCTGAGCGCTGGGATTAAAGGTGTGTATCACCAAGCTCCACAGCTCTTCCTCCGATGGCAGGCTGTCTTCCTGCCCTAAACTTCCCAAACGAGAAAGAAGTGGGAGACGGCTGAGAGAGGCATCCTCTGGAGGGGATGACAGCCTTTACTGTGCTAAAGGTCAACAAAGTAGGGTCACAACACAAAACCCCACATTCACCTCTCTGTCACCTTAAACCAAGCAATGGGGGATTAGTGTCGGTCTCCAAAGGCCCCTAGTTAGTAATCCCGAGGAAACTCTGGAAACCGATGGTTAAAGAAGCAAGAGAGCTGGGGAGTTTCCCATTCTGTTCGCCGTCCTCGCCGGTGCTGACCACGGCAAGTTCCTACTGCTCATCTAGTAATTCACCCTAAGCCTTGGAGGTCCCTTCCCAGATTCTGCAGCCCACATGTGCGGCTCCATACATCCCATAATCTGTATTTCCAAAGTGACTGGTTCATCAACTCTTACAAAAAACACAAGCTGCACCCATACCCTTGACTGGAGTACTCAGAGTACAGTTGGCGCCCATCTGATCCCAAAGGCTCTGGTAAGCAGGCCAAGGCTGCTTTCCCACTGAGGACCCAACCCTCTTTATGAGGCCCTGCTGCTTTTCTCTCCAGAATAAACACAAAGCAGAGACCGAGCTCCCAGCAGGATGACCTGTAAGTGACCCTTGGGCTGACCTAACACTCTGGTCACTCTCACCGACAGGTTTGTTTATCTTGGAACCTCGGAGCCTCTGTATCCAAAAGCTCCAGCCCTGGACCCTAAGTCCTCCGGAGTGAGCTGTCAGTCTCCGCTTAAGTGCGTGTTGGATGGCTACATGATAGCCTGGGTTTATTTACCAAAACCTGATGTTTATGCTGTCCAGCAGTGAGCTGGGGCCATCAGTGCTGAATTTAGTAAGTGGGGAGCCAACCAGACGTCTTCAGCAAGCGCTAGCTGTCACCCCACAGGATTATCAGCAGACTCCATAGAGCACCTCTCTGCCTGGGTCCTCAGAGATGAAAGGTCCCCTGTCAATTTGAAATTGACATCACCATCTTCAGACAAATGAGGAGTCTGTGGCCAAGCCACTTACCAAGAGCTCATTTTAATGCAAACAGCACAACTAAACCTGAGTCAGAAGGGAAGTTCTAGCTTCTAACCAAAGGGTAAGTCACATTGCAAAGTGGTTCGTCCAACAGCACCACAGGCGAGGTTTACAAACGACAGCAGTGTCATGTAAGTGACACGGAAGAAACGCATATGCTGGGTGCAGTTTGACCAGCAAATTCCAAAAACGAAATAAGATTCATGAGTTTACTGAAGCTATGGTATGATTCAGTGGCAGAGCACATCCCTAGCATGTATGAGGTCATGGGTTCAATCCCCAGCACCAACAATGTTTAAGTCTGTATAATTAGCATATCCACCACCTCAAATATTTATTATTTTCTTGTGATAAGAATATTGGAAGTCCTGTGACCTAGGTGTTGTGAAATGTGCATGATTGTTATTGGGCTGACATGGCCAATGGAACTTCAGGAGAATGCGCTAAATGACGTGAGCCTTGCACAGAATGACAAGCACTTTTTTTTTTTAAGTTGATCTTACTTTTTCAGATGTAATCTCTTAAGGAACCAACCTGTACTTCTGGTCAGTCTCAGAGGCAATCATAAAGAGACCAGGCCTATTCAGGAGCTTGAGTTCATTCTCCAGACCCACTCCTATGCATTTTCTTTAAAGATGCTTTTTTTTCAAATGGCTGAGGAAGGCAAACATGAACTTATAAAGAAACCAGGCCAAATCAAGAAGAAGACAAAGTTGGTTACCAGCTTAGGCTCTTCTCTGCCTCCAAACAGATTTGAAGTAGCTCCCAATCGTCAAGGAATGCTTTTATTTGGTAGACAAGATGAGCGTGAGAGGGGCCCCTGCAGAGGGCCATACCGAAAGAGGACTCTCCTCCTCGATCCTATTAAGGTTCCGCTTGTCAGTGACTCCCAAGGCCCCCCATTATCAGCCTTGGCTTAAATAAACCTTCTGCTGATGTACCCACTGCCTCCCTACAAGCTGCAGGCCCATCCATCAATGTCACCTTTGCAGAGTGGCTGCCATGACAGTTCATGATCATTAACCAGTCCTGGTGTGCTTTGTGTTAAAGTTAAGACACATCAAACACAGCGACTCTGTGGTGCCGTGAAGTTACAGGGGACGGGGATGCACTAGGGTGAGCAGGCCAAACTCAAACAGCTTTGACAAAAGGTGAAAAGTGAACTCTGGCAGGGACAGGCTGGAGCCTCAGTATCCCTCCCTGCTCAATCCACTCCACCCTTAGAGGCAGAAAGCGGGGAGAATGGGAATATGCTATGGGAACTTGAGCTAAAATGGAGCATCAAAAGACCCAGGAACAGGACTCCTTCCCGCCACCCTCAAACCGCTCCCCTGAAGTGGCTCCCCCAAGGCTGGCACACTCCACCCCAACCTCACCCAGGAAGGCTGCTTCCACAGAGTGGCTGGAATCTAGTCAACCATCTCTCCGTGCTCTGCTGACATGACATTTCCCAGACGAGCTCCTACACCTTCCTCAGCTCAAATCTCTCAAAGCAACGGAACCTGAGCAGTTTCCCTTTCCATCTCTCCAGAGTGTATATGAAACAACATAGAAAAAGAGGCCATGAATGGCGAGAGAGCAAAGGGTGGGAGTTGTGTGGAAGGTTTGGAGGAAGGAAAGGGGAGAAATGATATCACTATGTTATAATTTCAAAAAAATTGAAAAATACTATAATTTTTTTAAAATTTAAATAACAAAAAGAAAGCCTAAGGTACCGGAACAAGAAGAATCGTGTACCTGGGCTCTCATGTTCACACTTTAGGTTTCTCCCAGGCCATTGTTTAATAAAGACATGCGCTTTCCTTATCATGGCTCCCACGTAGCCTGACCCAGCTCAGGGAAGCGGCCTTGAGAGGCTGTCTGAGGAGGGAGGGTGCTGGCTCGCTGTCACTATCTAACAATTAAATTAACAACAATAAAAAGAAGGAGCCTTGTTCTCACTGTCCTTGTCATCGAAAGAATTAGCATGCATGCAATTCTGTCCCTCTCTCCTTCAGATGGCAGGTACTGAGTGGTACCGAGGCTATTAGGAACCGAAAATGGATTACAACCCTTTAGGAAGGATGCACGAAATGCCTACATTAACCATAGACTTTGGGGATGCAAAGAATGGATGTGGGAGCCAAAGAGGCTTCCCTAGGGAAGGGTCCAATTGTTCCCAACTTGGGGGTTGAGCTAGGAGAAGGGTGATAATTCCTGCAAAAGGGTAAATTGAACAGCTAGCATTTATCAGGTGTGTGCTACAATCCAAGCAGGCACTGAGTGTGTCACACGAAGGTGTGGGAGCCACCAGCCATGAAGTACTTGAAATGAAGCTGGTGTGATATGGGATGTGCCCCCAAAGAGCTAAAGACAAGGAGTTGTGAGACTCCCTATGAAGGGAAGAATGTGAGCTAGTGCTGTAACAAATGTTTACACGGATTAAGTGTTGAACGATAATAGATTAGATGGAAGAGGTTAAATAAAACATAACATTTCATTAGCTTCACCCGCTCCTCTTCTCATCCAGCCTCTACTGGAAAGCTACAAGTTTGCCTCTGGCTGCTTTTCTCTCTTTTTTTTTTTAATGACTTTTTTTTTTTAAATGTTTGATCATGTGTGGGTGCAGTACCAATGGTGGCCAGAAGGGGACATTGAGTCCCCTGGAGCTGGAGCTACAGTGGCTATCAGCCACCATGTGGGTGCTGGGAACTGAACCCGAATCCTCTGGAAGAACAATCAGTGCTCTAACGGCTGAGGTGCTTCTTCAGCTCATTTTTCTCTTTTTATAACCAGATTCTCTTTAATCTTCTCAATAGCCGTAGAAGTATTAGATCTTCGTTTTCATCAGCTAAGAAAGTGACCGGCTGCACATGGCAGGTCAGTTTCAGGGAGAGGCAGTTCTGGAGGGTTCTAAACATCACTAGAGCACCAGTGTGGAGCACTGTGGTAGTTCAGGAATCAAGAGAGAGTTTGCTGCAACAAAGCAACTTGGTTCAATATCTTTTTGTGTGGTATTGCTTAAAATGCAAACCATCTCATCATTTTTTCCTTTGACTTTTGTTCTATTGAGACAGTCTCCTGTGACTCAGACTGGCCTTCAGCTTCGAGCAATCCTCCTACCACTGCCCCTGGCCACAGTCGTCCAGTAATTCTTCATCTAGATTCACATCACTTTGGATTTCAGAGAGTTATTCAAGCCATCCTGATACAGACATGGACCAGCTCTCCCTTACTGAACAAATGCCATGCCTCCTTTTGTTTTTAATTTTTAAATTACATTTGTTTATTTTCAGGGGCGGGGTGCACATGCCATGGCACTGTGTGTGAAGGTCAAAGGACAATTTGTGGGAGTCAGTTTTCCAGAGACCTGACTCCTGATTGGCCTCAAGCACCCTTACCTGCTGAGCCATCTTGAACTCCACATCTCATTCAGTATTACCCAGGTATAAGCATAGCTGAGCTGAGCACATAAAGGCACCTTGGTGTCCTTGTCCACAGGCAGAGGAGGAGGATCTTCCCTTCTTGGCCTGCCGTCTGACTGAAGACGTGCATGTGATTACGACATGGAAGGCTGTCAGCTGGAAACCAAACCTTGGGAGACCTGAATCTGGAAGGACAGTGTCTGTTCTGAACGAGAGATGGCCAGGCTCTTGTTGACACTGGGACATTAGATTTTGGCCCCGGTGCATTACTATGTCATGCTTTAAGTTTGAATTTATGGCTGTTTGCATCTTTTTCATAAATCCTAAATAATGTCTCACCACTTGCCAGCAATCATGTCACGGTGGGACAGGCCCACCAGTTCACTGACCTGGGGTGGTGGTGGCGGGGTAGACAAGGGCCCCTGCTAGTGCCCAAAGCAGTGACCTCTGCCCCTTAGCAAGCAGAGAAGACAAGGTAAGGGCCAGGAGGTGAGTGTTGCCTCCCTGCTGGCCCCTGGTCCAGCTCTGACAACCTGGGGAAGGCAAAGGACACAAAGATGGTTTCCTGATGTTGCCGATGCGACACACTTTGAAACGCTGACGGTGGGCCTGCCAACGGGTGTTTAAGGCAATCTGGCAGTAACTGCCAAGTCATAAACACATTTCTGGTTTGTTTTTCTGTTCTGAGTCAGGGTTTTATGTATCTCAGGCTGGTCTCAAACACACAACCAACCTTGAACTTGTGTTCTTGCCTCCATGTCCTGAATACTGGGGTTAGGGGTGGAAGCCACCATGCTTGGCTGCAGATGTGGGGCGCTTGTGATTCAGCAATCTTTCTGAAATGTACTGTACCAATATACTTTCTCCATAGAAAATATTCCCAGGAGCAGTTTAGTTACTGTAACAGCTTTTTTTTTTTTTAATAAAAGAAGAACAATCTAAATGCTTATCACTAAAAGAGTGGTCAAATAAATGATGTACAACTACCCCTGTACAGCCATCAAAGGGAGCAGAATAATTCTATGGGAAAAGACATGGAAAGGAAGTTCAGCCCATTCTAAAAATACACATTCAAGAGGAATAAACCCTATACCAGTGTTACTCCTGGGATAACACCGTAAGCATGCTAACAGCAGGTGAGGTAAAAGAAAACACATCTGGAGGCACGGATGTAGATGTCCTCAGGCCGACAAGAGAGGCTCCACTCAGGTGCACTGAATGGAGCCCCCTTCTGCTGACTCCTAAGCTGGGCTTGCTGAGTTGGTTTTGGGGAGTGATGGCAAGATGAGGTGACCCTGTAATTATGAATGAATCATGACTCTGTTCCTCATCCCTAGCTGACCTGAGCTCACTATGTAGACCAGGCCTGCCTCAAACTCAGAGATCTGCCTGCTTCTGCCTGCCAGATTTGGGAATTAAAGGTGTGTGCCACTACACTAAGACTCTTTTGGTTACTTTTTTTTTCTTTTTCTTTTTCTTTTTTTTCCGAGACAGGGTTTCTCTGTGTAGCTTTGCGCCTTTCCTGGAACTCGCTCTGTAGACCAGGCTAGCCTTGAACTCACAGAGATCCGCCTGCCTCTGTCTCCCGAGTGCTGGGATTAAAGGCGTGGGCCACCACTGCCCCGCTTTTGGTTACTTTTTTTAAATGTGGGAACTCATCACCCCAAATGAAAGCAAACACTGGGGTGATAGTCTTCCCAAGATCAGATGCTGCCAAATGACCCACCTCCTGACCCCCATCCCTTGTCCATCGCCCCTTGACACTTCATTTTGCTCTTATTTGCTCGGATTGGTTTTGGTTTTGACTGATGCTGGGGACTGAATATTATGCATGCTGAGCACAAGTTCTACTACCAAGCTGTCCCTCCAGCTCGTCATCTATTAACAGACGATTAATTACTAGATAATTAATTGAATCTATATGCATTTTTAAACAAAATATTCTATTTTGATTCGTGTGTGTGTGTGTGTGTGTGTGTGTGTGTGTGTGAATGTGTGCCATTTGTGTTCTGGGGCCTGTGGAAGCCAGAAGAGGGCTCCAGGTCCCCTGGAACTGCGGTCAGGGCAGTTCCTAACTGTGAGCTGACATATGGGTGCTGGAAACTTAACTCAGGCCCTCTGAAGAGCAGCAAGTGCTCTTTACTTCTGACCCATCTCTTCAATGCCTATGTGTATTTCTTGAATGTATACTTTTATTTTAGTTTGTAAAAAAAATTTAATATAAGATTTTTAATTATTATTTTAAAATTTCCTTCACAATACCATATATTTTAATCACAAACCTCATCTCCCTCCAATTTTTTTCTAGGTTCCCCCCTCACCTGTTTTTAATTTTTTAAAAAGGTATCATGCTATTTTGATATTTTAAGCCTCATTTCTTCACTTTACATATGGTAAAACTTATTCGCAATGTTCTAAATTCATACTTTTAATATTTTTGTATAATGGGAGCCTGCATGTGCTTCAGCACTGTGTGGAGGTCAGAGGACTCCTCTGTAGAGTCAGTTGTCTCCTTCCGTCTTTACACAGGCTCTGGGAATTGAATTCAGGTCATGATGGCAAGACCCCTTCCCTGCTAAGCCACCTCACCAGCCTGTTGGTGTTTTGTGTGGTGTCTACTCATCCAGCTCTCTTGAGGTACCTAGTGCTTGCTCTTGTGAAAAGCCTGCTCTCCATCGGGAACCGATCTCAAGAAAAGCATATATATGGTGTGTGTGGGTGTGTGTGTGTGTGTGTGTGTGTTTTAAAGAAAATAAACATTTCATTTTTGCAGTTACCACCAAATTGCTTACAAAACCGTTACACTTGTTTGTAGATCCGCTACCAATATATCAAAGCAGGTGCCACTGGAAATGTCAGGAAGCACCTTGTACGTATGTACATGTGTGTGTATATCTACTTGTACATATTTATGTATAGGCCTCTCTGAGTTGGCTTGCTCAGCCATGAGGTCTATAAATTTCTCTCTCAGGAAATAACACCAATCAGCTTTATTTGTATTTAATTGTTCCTATGTTCTTTCATTTTTGAGTCTTACTGTAGCTCTGGAGACCTGAAGCTGGCTGTGAAGCCCAAGCTGGCCTAGAATTCACAGCCTCCCAAGGGCTGAAGCCACATGTCTGAGCCAGCACCACATCGGTGGCTCGGGGAACATTAAACAAATTCATTTTCAAGTGCCAGGAACCGGCACCAGCTGGATTCAGCCTTCGGACAAGGTTGGCTTGGATGGCAGGAGCCCGGCAAACGGCATCAGACACCAAGAGTCCAGCGGGGCTGCGGGCGGGAGGTGGCCCAGCTCTGCCCCGTCTTCCCCACGCCTGTCCCTTACCCTAGCGGCAGCCCATCCTGGGGCCTGTGCCAGGTACTTCCCTGAGCTTTCCGTAGACACTGCCAGCAGTCTTCAGCTCTCAGATCTGTGTGGCGTTGCTTCTGGTGAGACCGCAACAGGTCCAGATTTCTACCCAAATGATTTGGCAACCAGAGGGAGAACTCTGGCCCAGTCACTGGGAAACTCTGACTTTCTAGAGATTTCTGAGTCACAAGGGAAGACCAACAAATGCAGGTGCACATTTTCCTGTTCACACACAGGAAACTGAAGGCTGGGGGCTTGGAGAAAACACATTTAAATTCAAAATTAGATAAATAGAAGTTCCTGAGAGTGCCCACTTCCCATTCTGCCCCAGAACCAGCCTTCGTACACTTCAACCACCCTGGCCATTTCTGCAGGGACACCCAGGTCTGCGGGCAGGAGTCCTCCACCTAAGTGTGACCTGACGCAACTTTCCTCTCCCTAGAGCGTCTGTCACACTGGGCATGGCAGCTCACGCCTGCAGTCCCTGAACTTCGGAGGTGGAGGCAGAAGGATCAGGAGTTCAAGGTCATCCTCAGCCATGTGTCAAGTCTGAGGCCATCTTAGGCTACATAAGACCCTGTCAAAACAAAACAAAACAAAAACTGCTCAATCATATTAGTTTGTTTCTTTTGACCTTGTAGGTCTTTTTCATGCCAATCCTGAGGACCCCATGCCTAGCCTGCCCTGTTCAGCAGCCTAGCCAGCGCAGGCCAGGGGAATTTAAGTCATTCTGTGCTGACTCCATTCCTGTGTATTAGGTCAAAGCCCAGAAGGCTCAGTAGCCATCTAGAGAAGGGAGAGTGGGGCTCATTTTGATGAGGAGGTCTTGGTGCTTTCTAAATTTGAAATCATAAAAGAAAATGCTTTTCTAGTGCAGTACAGCATGAACATGTGTGCATTTTCTTCAAAGGTAAAGTATGCAGGAAACCACTTGCCTTTTGAATCCCGGTGGCTGGACTTTCGATGGCACCTTACGCATTCACATGTGTGCAGCGGTTTCCACCACACTTCTCTGGAACATTCTCATCCTCCCCAGCTGAAACACTGCACCTCTTAAAGAACTCCACCCCAATTTCCTCCTATTTTCGCCAAGCACTGTCCTGTTGGAGCGTGCAAGCTGTCTTACAGAAGACCGTACAGCAGCCACTGTCTGTGTCTGGTTGCTTCACTCAGTTAAAAGATGTTTTCAGAATCACTCACGTTATATGAAAATATCATCCCCTTTAAGTTAAATTACAGACTACCGAGTGTATAAACTTTTAGATCTGTTCATCCGTCTGGGGACGTTTACATTGTTTTCTCCTTTTGGTACCATAAAAATTATTTTATGGATATGAGGGTTTATGAATCTGGGTTTGTTTGTGTGAGGGATTGTGTCATGACGGTGGTGGTGGTGATATTTTTTGTTTTTTGGGTTTTTTTTTTTTTTTGGTTGTTTGTTTTTAAGATCCTATATTGCCTGGGATGACCTTCAACTTACAGCTGAGGCTAACCTGGAACTCCTGATCCACCAGCCTCCACCTCCCAAGTGCTGGGACTGCCCATCTCAACCATCTCAAGTATAGTGTGTGTGTGTACAGAGGACAGCTTTGGAGAGTCAGTTCTCTCCTTTTCGTGGGAGGGGCTTGGGACAGAGTCTCACTATGTATCCTTGGCTGGCCTAGAATTTGCTGTTCAGACTAGGTTGGCCTTGAACTCATAGAGATCCCCCTGCCTCTGCTGCCTGAGCTCTGGGACTAAAGACGTGTGTCACCATGGCCAGTGGTTCTCCCCTTTGACAAAGGACCCAGGGATTGTCACCAGACTTACTTGGCAAGCACTTCTACCCACTAAGCTGTCTCTCCAGGCCAGTAATGTTTTTCAACATTAAAATTTCCACAACCCACATACAAACTGCATTGTGCTTCTCTGAAAGGCGAGTAAAACAAGCAGAACAAGCAGAACATACAGCTCAGTGGCCAAGTGCTTGCCTAAGTGTGCAAGGCTCTAAGTTCCATGCTCCCCAACATCAAAAGTAAACAACCAAAGCAGAACAGAGCAAAGCCGCCTAGGTCATCCCATCAAAGAGCTCAATCAAAGATTAGAGGTTGGGTCTTGGGAGCCTCTCTGTGATTCTCAGCATCTAAGGTACACAAAGGGAAATCGGGTGTTGAGGACACATGCACAGCCGGTATCACAGGGTAGACCCCAAAGAGTTCCATGGCCAGCCCCACCCCACCTTATCAATACTCACCATAGCCTGGCCTTCTCACAGGGTTGTTTATCCCTTATTTTGATAAGCCAAGCACTTCATAGCCAACAGGTCTTTCCATCATCAATAGTCATTACTGAGTATGTGGAAATGGAGTGTCTGGATAGGAAGCCAATTTTATGTGGCATGGATATGCAAATATGAAAGCAACCGTAAGAGACCAAACTTACTTTGCTCTGGGGAAATAACAGTTAGCTAAGCAAGAGAGTTAAGTGGTTTTTTCGTAGCACTGTGGCTGACACGTGGGCCACTGTAGCTGACCACGGAATTAAGAGCTACTGTCACAGTGCTGGAGAGGTGGCTCGGTGGGGGAAGCAGTTGTTGCTCTTACAGAGACCCCAGGTTTGGTTCCCAGCACCCACATAGTGGTTCACAACCATCAGCAGCTCCAGTGTCAGGGAATCTGATGCCCTCTTCTGACCTCTGAGGGCATTGGGCATGCACATGGTACATACATGGGCAGGCAAAACCATCACACACACAAAATAGAATAAATCAACCTAAAAGCAAAATCAAAAACAGAAAAATAGCTCAGCATCTCAAAGGATGGCGTTAAGCTGGGCATGTGTATTTTAAGGTTAAATTACTGTGCTTAAAAGATCTATAAAAGAAAAATGCCTCTAACCTGTAAGCCCCACTTGCCCAAGGACAGATAACTTCCTGGAATTCTGGGGCTATTGTTCATGTAAGATAACAAATTGAGTGTTTTCGTTTCTGTAAACAAGCTTGGTTGCCCCAACTGCACAGAATGTGCTTGATCACATGCAGGTGGAAGGTAAGTAGACAGGAAGTATGTCAGGATGTATGCTTGCCCCTGATTGGATGAAGGTGGGAAGTATGTAGCCTTGTGGGTTTTGCCTTTATAAGCCTCTAACTAATGTAATTCATTGCCATTTTCTGGGAATCCTGAGAATGGACCTGGCCGGTGTCCATCATCCTGGCCAGCATTTAATAAAGCTTACTTCAAATTTGGGAAAAAATTGTGTAGTATCCTTATTCTCCCCCCCTGGGATTAACACGTAGTGACTCACACCTGCAGATCCAGCACTCAGGAGACAGGGGCAGAATAGAGTGGAGACTAGCCTGGGCTATATAGTGATAGCCTGTCTACACATACACACACACACACACACACACACACACACACACTCACAGACAAACACACTCACACACACAGAGACACACACACTCACACACACACACAGATACCCAGATAAACACACACACACACACACACACACACACACATGCACCCGACTTTAGTGCTATGAGCCTGCTCTTGCTCTCCACCTCCAGTGTCCTCCTGGTTTAGGACTGGTTGTGACTGATTCGAAAAGTAGCAGGGAAGAGAACAACCCACAATAGCTGATCCCAAGACCATGAGTTCAGTTAGACAACTGTAGCATGAATCTTAGAAGGTCTTATTAATAAAATCAAACCTGAGGCCAGGTATTGGGGTGAACACTGGAAGGTCAGAGAGACAGAACATGCCACAACTAACCTCACCTGGCCAACTTCTCAGCTGATCTTGTTTCCTCAGACTGGATGCCCCGAGCCCTCATCCAGAATGGGCCTCAGCTGAACTGCTGCTAGAAGCCTGAATGCTTAACCAGCCACATGCTTCTCCAGGCCAAAGGCCTCTCCAGGCCAAAGGCCTCTAGTTTCTGGTCCTCACGCTTTATATACCTTTCTGCTTTCTACCACCACTCCCTGGGATTAAAGGTGTGGCTTTCTGGGATTAAAGGTGTGTATCACCGTGCCTGGCCATTTCCAATGTGGCCTTGAACTCACAGAGATCCAGAGAGATTTCTGTCTCTCGAATGCTAGGATTAAAGGCGTATGCTACCACTGCCTAACCTCTATGTTTAATATTGTGGCTGTCCTGTTCTCTGACCCCAGATAAGTTTATTAGCATACACAATATTTTGGGGAACACAATACCCCCACAGACAACCATGGAGCAACTGCCTCAATGGCTTCTTCTTTTCAAGACAGGGTTTCTCTGTGTAGTTTTGGTGCCTGTCCTGGATCTCGCTCTGTAGACCAGGCTGACCTCGAACTCACAGAGATCCGCCTGGCTCTGCCTCCTGAGTGCTGGGATTAAAGGCGTGCGCCACCGCCACCAGGCCTCAATGACTTCTTAATACCACTCCTGTGTTCCACAACACCATCGAGGGGCAATGGGTGACTTCAAATCCACCCTGAACTTCCATTCTACACTCTCCACTGATCCTTAGCCTGTGAGATTCCAGACTTAACCCAATCTCATTTTCTAAAACAAGTGTGTTTTACATAGAACATGAGAGGTGTTTTGTTGGAGAGCATTTTACCATATAAAAGCCATCACTGGAATTTTATACCACATCTGTTATGTGCTCTGTGCATGTAGAACATTCCAGAACAAACTTAAGAATTAGCTCACAAGCACTAGGTATACTTGCACTGTGTGTTTTCATTGTCTGGCTATACTATTTCCATTATGTATTTCCACGTCATACAATGAGTGTTCGCAGGAATTCTAGCTCCACATCTCCGATCTAAGGCGCAGGGCACCAGACCGTAACAAGCCAGTGCCAGAAAGAACATTTACACAAGCTATGGCATATTCTTATGTTACTATCTGAAATGTAAACCAATGACTGGGAATCTGGCTTCTGGCTTCAGGCTGGGTAACCAGATTTTAATAACTTCACTCAGTGTAGTTTCTTTTCATTGGCTTTCATTAAGTAGCTTTTTATTAACCCTTTCTGTGTGCACATGAGTGTTGTGCTGCACGAATGTGCACCCCATGCCTGCCTGGTGTCTGTGGGGCCAGAAGAGGACAACAGATCCCCAGAACTTAAGTTACAGATGGTTGTGATCAAGAATTGAATCCGGGTCCTACACAGAAGTGCTCTTAGCTACTAAGTCGTGTGCCTACACTAAACATTTTAAAAAAGATGTATTTATTTATTTTTACTTACGTATATGTGTGAGTCTATCCCGCATGTAAGATGGTACCATGTGGGTGGGGGGTGCCTTTTGGGTATGGGTGGGCTCAGAAGCCCTAAGAGGGCATTGATTCCTTGGAATTGGGCTTACAGGTGATTACGACTCACCCAATAGGAATGCTGGGACCTGACCTCAGATTCCCTGAAAGAGCAGGGAGTGCTCTTTACTGCTGAGCCATCTCTCTAGTCCCAAGTATATCCCCTACCTCCTTCCTCCCTCCCAGACGGGCTCCCCGTGTAGCACAGGCTGGCCTCACCCTCACAGTTCCCCTGCCTCAGCCTTTTGAGTCCTGGGACTACAAGTGTGTACCACCGTGCCTAGCCTTTGCCACAAGGTCAGAAGCCGGCAAGATGAATACGAACCCTTTCCAAAGGGCCTGTCAAAGCTCTCAGCAGTGAAGTCATGCAGATGTCTGCGGAAGAGAGCGTTCTCCCGGCAGACACAGCTGGGTCCCAGACCCCAAAGCTTAAGCCTGCGTGTCTGAGGAACTGCTCAGTGAGGACTGGACAGGGCATGCTGCGGTGACCAGCAGTGAAGATCTGTGAATGCTGTGTGTGGCTGAGGCTTCCCGTCATCATCACGTCCTTCCTTAGAATGTGCTCTAGGCATGGACACCTCCTCCTAGGCCCCACCCAGATACCTCATGTGACAGACATGTGCCACCCAGCGAGGTCACCACCAGCTCCATGTGAGATTAAATGTACTTAAAATGTAATAGTTCAATAGAGAGGCACTTAAAACATAAAATTCATGTTGGATTTAAGAAACTTTTTAAGTATATGAAAAACAAGCAAGAAATATTTAAAACAGAGTGCAACATGCCTCAATAATTTTTATATCAGTTACATGCCAAAATAATACCCTAGATACAATGGGTAAGATAAAATAGTTTACAGTATTAAAATTAATTTTGTTTGCCTGGTGGCGGTAGCACACACCTTTGATCTCAGCACTCAGGAGGCAGAGGCAGGCAGATCTCTGTGAGTTCGAGGCCAGCCTGGTCTACAGAGTGAGTTCCAGGACAGCCAGGGCTACACAGAGAAACCCTGGCTCAAAAAATCAAAAAACAAAACAAAATTGATTCGGTTTGTTACTTTTTATTTTTACAATATGACTACTGGAAATTTTGTGGGTTTTTTTTGTTTGTTTGTTTGTTTGTTTCGTTGGTTGGTTTGGTTTGGTTTGGTTGAAACAGAATCCCACTTTATAGTTCAGGCTGGCATGAAACTCACTATGTAGCTTAGGCTGACCTAGTATTCATGGCAAGCCTTCTGTCTCAGTCTCCCAAATAGTGGGATTTCAGATATGAGCCGTCATACCCAGCTCTACTGCACTCTCAAGACACTGTGGTTTGTGCAAGGCCACTTGAGAAGATGATCCAGATGTCAGGCACACTGCTGTTCAGTTTCAAGTAAGACCTCCAAACACATCATTGCAATTCTCAGAGCCCCTGTGGGTGGAAAGTCCCCTTCCCTCAAAGCATCGGAGCCAGTGCTAAAATGGTCCTGGAGAAAAGACAGAAAAGGGCAGAGGCCGCCAGGGAGTGGCATGTGTCTCCGGCACCAGCTATGTGTTCTTGGCACAGCTGATGGGAATCCACATGTCCTGCTGCATGTTTCTCACTCAAGTTACCGTATGCTTCAGGAATGTCTCACTCACGACATAGGCCAGCTTTGCATTATAACAGAGCCAGATCCAATTCATCCGTGCCTTCATTATCTATGCGTCTGGTTATCTTATAATGTCCCTGGCACAGAAGGAGATGTAACTTGTGACTGACCTGCCAACTTGCAGTATAGCTGTGTGCTTCCCTCCACATCCCCTTTGTGAACACACACACACATTCAGATGCCCATTAAAGTGGAGCTGACAGACACTAGCCAGGGTCTCAGTGTGTGGTCTAGGCTGGCCTTAAATGCACAGCCTTCCTGCTTCTGTCTCCTGAGTTCAGGGATTACAGACGTGCACCACAAAGGTGTACCCTGTGCCTCTTGAATTCCTGAGGCTACACTGCTGAGTGGTAGTTAGGGAATTCCAAGGGGAAAGGGAAGAAGAGAAGCACACAGGAAGGAGAAGAGTGGAGAAGGAGGGCGTGGGGAGAGCTAGAGACAGACAAGCAGAAGAATGTGAAAATTAAGAGCTGAGCACTTCTGCTGCAAGCTGTTGCCAAGTGGGAGCTGCTCTTCAAACTGGCTGGTTGAAACGCCCATCAGTTTTGCCTCTCGTTAGGCAGTGACCCTGGCAAGTCATTTCATCGTTATGAGTTTCTACTTACTCTCCTGTAAGAGTGAGAATGGTTTCCTGAAGAATTTTTTGTCAAGGATTGAATGAGAAGATATAGAAAATGATCTCCTTACTACAGGTAAGATCAATAAATTCTGATTTCCTTCTTTCTTTTCACTCCTATTGAGGCAGATATTTTTATTCATTTTGGTTTTCAAAATGGTATTATTTTACATGTGCTTGAGGAGCATGTGGCTGTGGGTCTGGGCATGCCATGGCATACATGTGGAAGTCAGAGGGCTGGTTTTGGCCTTCCATTGTGGAAGTGTCTCTCCTGTTTCTGTCCCTTTGTGGAATCATGTACAGTTCAGAGGACATGCTTACAGCTAGCGAAAGACTAAAGGTAGTGGACAGAATGACATCAGAAATAATGTCATTGCTGTGTTCCAAAAAATGTAAGTTGGTGATCTTTGTGATTGAGTGGCCGTTTAAAGTCCTGGGGATTTCTGTCAACATAGCCTAGAAGATGCATCTCTAGAGTCTGTGGACATTTTTCTTGGTTTTTGTTGTTGATTTGGTTTTTTGTTTGTCGTTCATTTGTTTGTTTGTTTTGAGGGTGGTAGACAGGGTCTCACTGTGTACCTCGTGATGGCTTCAAACTCACAGAGATCCACCTACATCTGCCTCCCAATTGCTCAGATTAAAGGTGTGTGCAACCATCTCCCTACTTCTTCTTTTTTAATCCCCCCAATTTTATTTTTACAATGTCCTTGGTGACTAGAGTATGTCAAAGTATAACACGTTAAAAATTTCTTCTATTCTTTTAGGAGTCAAGGACACTGAGGTGGGAAGCGAGAAGCCTCCTGCAGAGTGATGGTGCAGGCTCCTCCTCAGCTCTGTGGCCAAGAGCTGTGGCTCAAAGCAAGGGGTGGACACTGGTCTGTCAGCCCATCCCTGGACCTAGAACTTAGATCCAAAGACATTGTCCTCTAAGAAACAGGAGACCATAAAGACACCTCCTTAAGTGTCTAAATCTCTCTCTCCATGTGCTCTGTCCACTGACTCCTTAAATCATCAGAAAATGGCACGGATACTATTTAATGGGCTCTTACCTTTGGGCCCTGATGCTAGCCCATGCATTCATTTGCTCAGTCCTCTAAACAATCCTATGGAGTAGCTGCCCACTACACCAATGAGACTTCTAAATAAGACAATGAAGTGGCCAGAGGCCATGTGGGGACTGAGTTCAAGTTGCTGAAGAGTACCATTTCCTAAGGTAGAGATACCTCTTCAGCAACCTACGATGTTGAACTTTACTGCTGCCATTTTTCTTGGCGTCTCCTTTTCCTTCAGATAAGAAAATTTGTAGACTGGTCTCAAAGACATCTTGACCTGAACCAAAAATGACAGTGTCATTTTTACCTGAGAAACTTTGTCGAGCTCAGTTCATTTTGCAAGCATTCTTGTAGATCCAACTTTTCGAATCTCACAAAAGGGCTTTTCATAGTACATATCCATTGATGTACTTGAGGGCCATTGAAGACCTGCTCCAAGCTAGGCACAGTGTCTTTCTGCAGAAAGACAAATTTGGGGGGGGGGCAATGAGGCGGCTTGTGCTGTGGAATAATCCTTTTGTATACTGTAAAAATGTGTTGCTCTTATTGTTAATAAAAAGCTGATTGGCCAATAGCTAGGCAGAATTTTCAGGGCAGAGAGAATGCTGGGAAGAAGTCTAAGAAATCAGGAGCAGACACCAAGGGACTCCTCTTTCTCCATTCCCATGAGGTGTGTGCCCTTCGAGCCCCCCTCCCTTTCCCTTTCTCTCTCCCTCTCTGCCTCCCTCTTTCTGTCTTTCTGCCTCTTCATCTCTCTATTATAATAAATTTTTCACACTGATGTATCATCTGGGTTGTGCATCACTGGCCCCTGCCGCCACCACAGCCGTGCTCTCATGAAGTGGGTCATCCACCAGCCAGCCACTACATCTGCCCAGCCTGTTTCCCTGCACACACAGGATACCCACAGGGGTCCCCTCACATAATAATTCATAACACCAATAGCTATGCAAAATTTTCAGGGCAGAGAGAATGCTGGGAAGATGTCTAAGGAGTTGGGAGCAGAATGTGCCCATGTTGAAAGAAGGTAATGCCAGGTGGCAGAGGGTAGATAAGAAATATGGGCTAATTTAAAATGTAAGAGTTAGATAGAGTCAGGCAGCGGTGGTGCACACCTTTAATCCCAGCACTCAGGAGGCAGAGCCAGGCAGATCTCTGTGAGTTCGAGGCCAGCCTGGTCTACAGAGTGAAATCCAGGACAGGCACTAAACTACATGGAGAAACCTTGTCTTAGAAAACCAAAAAAAAAAAAAAGCAGAGTTAGCTAGTAACAAGCCTGAGCTATCGACTGAACATTTATGATTAATATTAAGTCTCTGCATTTATTTGGGAGCAGCTGCCAAAACACAGAGAAACTCCACCTACATGGCTCAGTGTGAAAAGGCACCTTGCACACTAAGCCTGACAACCTGAGTTCAGTCCCTGGAACCTACATGGTAGAAGGAAAACACCAAACCGACAAGATGTCCTTGAATTGCCACACGTATGCCATAGCACACACCCACATTTTTGTACCCCACATACATACACACACATTTAAAAAATAGATACACAAATATTTAAACTTATTAATAAGATAGACAAATATTAGTAAGCCCTCACCTTTAAAGTGCTCCAAGGCTTATGGGAAAGACTCGTGCATCAGACTTAGTTGGTTATTGCTAAGGCCATGTCTTCCTGGATAGTCCAGGCTGGTTTCAGACTCACAGTCCTCCTGCCTCCAGTTCCTGCATATTACAATCACAGGCAAGCACCAAAGAGATCATTTTAGTGAAATCTAAGGACCTTGGCACAATGCTATGGTCCTTTTGGAGAACACGAGGAGCCAGCAGTGGCCTCAGGAGGTATGGGGACCTAGCTAACATTTCAGTGGCTGGGCTCTTTGGTAAGAGCCCCAGTGAGGAGTGACAGGGCCTGGAGTGTCTCAGAACCCTCTGTGCATTTGGACTATGGAGAGCAGACACTCAGGCAATGAGAGAGAAGTTAGGGGAGGAAGTCCAGGCCATACGAGGCGGGCCTGCTGTCCTCAGGACTTTAGACGCCCCACTGGGAGCCAGGAGGTGCCAGGAAAGTCTCACTAGGGGATGGGATGGTTCAGACCAGTCCAACCATGAAGGATTTGGGAGCTGAGTTCAGGCTAACTATGAGGTGTCTCACTGAGGCCTGGTGGATGGTAACATTAAAGAAATGGGGTGTCCTATTGAAAGAGCAGGTGTAGAGCAGTACAGAGGGTTGTTTTGTTTTTCTTTGGGGGACCAGGTCTCATACATCCCAGATTGGTCTCAAACTTGCTATGTAACTGAGGATGAATTTGAACTTTTGACCCTCCTGACTCCACTTCCTGACGCTAGGATTATTGGCATGTGCCACTAGACTGAATTCTATGTGGTGCTTGAGATTAAACCTAGAGTTTCATGTATGCTAGGCAAGCACTCCACCAACAGAGCTGTGTCCTAACTACCAATGCTTGGGTCCTCGCTCTGGAGATTCTGAGGTACAGTCTAAATGTTAACTTGTCTGAATATATTCTGGACATCGAGATTGTTTTTTATATCTCTTTCCAAAGAGAAGTTAAGTCGACCAGCTGGGGTGATACGTGAGTCAGCAGGGTGCTTGCCCAGCAGTCGAAATGAACCTACATTAAAAACCCCGGCGTGGTGGTGCATGCTTACAATCCCAGAGCAGGGGAGGCAGAAACAGGTGGGTCTCTGGTGCTCACTGGCTAGCCAGGCTAGCCTATTTGGTGACTACCAGGTCAATGATCGATCTTGTCTCAAAAAAGTAAGGTGGATGATATCTGAGGAATAGCAGCCAAGCTTGTCCTCTGCTTCACGGGAGCACACACATGAGGAATCCAGTTGAGAGCCACTGTTTTCAGGGGTCGGGACAGCACTGAACACAGAGCAATTTAAAAAGGCTTGAAAAACAGCCAAGTGTAGACAAATAGCATTAGGATCAGATTAATCATGTGACTCAGATCTCTGCCCACAGTGTCAGGGGAGGTAGGAGTCATTGACTCACAATGCTGGTGCCTCGAATGTAGCCAGGCGCTTGGACAGAATGCGGAGAGCAGAGCTCTGAGAGCTGCCGGGTGTGAATAATGGGCTGGAGGTATGGCTCAGGGGCAGAGCAAGCACTTAGAATGGGCAAGACCCAAGGGTTCAATCCCCAGCACAAAAGTGTGTGTGTGTGTGTGTGTGTGTGTGTGTGTGTGTGTGTGT
>CABHPH010157525.1:0-27967 GCA_902168325.1 Peromyscus nudipes | reverse complement strand
TTTCATCTTGCATAGAGCTCTCCATTCTTGAGAACTACCTTGCTTTCCCAGGCTTGGTTGTCATTGATGACCTCTGAGCTCTCCTCCTAGTCAAGACAAAGATCCCACTGCCTCCTCTCTATTTTCTACTCACTGTCCCCAAGCCTTAGAATGACTTCCCTTCAGGTTCCCAGTTTCTGCCCTTCTCTATGATCATATCCACATCCTGGGCCCTTCATACAGCCTTCCTAAGATTAGTGAACTAAAATATGGTTGGCCCTCTAGAGCTGTGGGTTTTGCACATGGGGATTCAATCAATTGTGGACTGAATAATAACCAAAACACATCTGTACAGAACATATACAGACTTTTTCTTGTCATCCCTTAAATAGCTATATAATAGCTATTTACACTTTGTCCCAGTATTGAGATCATATATGAGCTGGAAATGGTCTTTAAAAATGTAGGAGGGTGTGCATAAGCAATGTGCCAACACTTAGCCACTTTACCCAGGGACTTGAATATACATGGGTTTTGGTACCCACAACAAGTCCTAGAGGCAATTCATGTGGATAACCAGGGATGGCTGCGTGCCTTCCTCTCCCAGATGCTAGCTCGTCTTTATTTCACAGACAAAGCACTTTATTTTGTTATAGCTGGTGTACAACTGCTTCCCCACTCCTTGAGTCCCTGTTCTTTGAAAGTCTGGAGAACATCCTATTTTCTTTGTATTCTCCCCAACATGTTTTTCTTGTCAGCCACTCAATACATTTTGATATGTGAAAAATATTATCAGAAGGAATAAAATCATTTACAAGCTGTCATTAAGTGCATGGATGAGTACTTCTTCTCCAAGAACAGATAATTCAAGAAACATGAATTCGAGTTCTTCCTTTGAGTGGAATCATTTTTCATCTTCTATTCTTGCAAAGGATCAGGATTAGTCATTATAGCTTTTAAAATAGAAGAATACACAAGAGTGAATTTCCAAATTCAAAATGAATGTACTTTGTTCTTCAAGAGAAGTTATAATTCACTGATAATTATAAATTTTTAAACACAAATGCGTATAAGTTCTGGGCACATTTTTATACTTCTCAAGTCATAGCTGTGTTTAGGTATCTTGTGGTTCTGCACATAAAGTTTCCGAAGTTGTTTTGGTTTTGTCTTTGTTTTTGTTTGTTTGTTTGTTTGTACAAGTGACATTCAGCCTATTCCCTAACATGGCTTCAGAGACAGAATGTGCAATGTCAGTGTTTACCTGGCCCTCCCAGTGAGCTTTTGGTGCTGCTGAAGGATGCTCTTCCCGTGCCCTCTTCTCTTGGCCTGGAAACAGCCTCATTTCTTCTTCTGTCTCCCTTCTTACTTTAAACAAGCCCAGTTTAACTGCATGGGAGCCCTGACTTTCACATCAAATTCATCTCTAAAAGGAAAACGTTGGCAGCGTGGTTACAGAAATGCCAAAAGCTCCTCAATATTGTTTGACTCACAGAAGCAACTGAAAGTGTGTGCTCTGTTCTAGTGTGGCCTATTCCCTGGCTTTGGTTATCAGTACACTTACAGTAAGCAGAATTCATGTCACCCTCATGGAAACAGTAAGCAAAGCTCACCGGCTGCACCTCCGATTCTCTATGCCATAGTCTACGATACACACAGCATTCTTCCTTTTCTGTTACTCTGTCTTGGCATTTCCATCCATTTCTCTCTGACACCAGCCCCAAAGATGCTGAGACACTATTCCAAGAGAAGAGTTTCATGTCTTTACACTTGCCCTAAATTTCCTCAACTACAGATTTTCAAACCCTCCCTTCAAAGCACGTCTCAGCCAAGGCCTGTCCTGACTACCTTGAATGTTTTGCCACTTTATCAGGGACATTCAGGTTCTGGGGGAGCTCTAGGGCCTGCAGATCCCATCTTCTCACTGGTGATGAGATAAAACGTAAAAATCAGCTCATGTACAATTAGAAAAATATTTGACAAAGATGAAACAGTACCAAGTTGCAGATGGCCCTGAGTCCAAAGGACAAAGCTTAATGCAGGGGAAAAAAAGAAAAGAGAAAGAAATTGCTAGAAGGGGAAAAAAAGAACTAAGTTCAAGAGAGATGGGATGGTAACTGCTTGAACTTGGCAATAGAAACAGAGAGATATAAGAGCCAAAATAAAACAAAATAAAGATGATACTGTCACTGAAAACTAAGTATAAATGTTTGGTTAAGGTATTAAACAGGAAAAGTAAATAGCCGTGGGTAAGGCAACAAGGTAGTCTATTTCTCTTTTCAGCCAATCACAGTGCAGTAATGAAGCCAAAGAATAAGCTCCTCTTTCGTGTTTCCTTCCCCAAGTCTATTTAGATGGCCCCAAGTATCTCGCATAACCTCTATCCATCAGTGATAGGTACTTCAGAAAACTCAAAGACATCTAGAGGGTCTGTGAATAATTTATTAAAAAAATTCTCAGAATTTGCTGAAGAAGATGATTTTTAAGAAAAGAAGAAGATAAAGGGATAGGGAGAGAAGCAGTCAGAGGGTGCCCTAGGAAGGAAGTGAGATTGGATCACTGCAGAGAACTGGGTTCAAATACAAGAAATGCAATTTGTACCACGTACGGAAACAAAGAGGAGGCGGTTGCTGTTGCAGACACAGAACAGAGATTTCAGATCTCCATACTCAAGTGCATAATGAGATGTAGCCTGTTGCTCTTCTTTGGCCAGTCGAATCTGGGTTAGTTCATCAGCTGTCACACAAATTCTGAGGCAGTTCTCAAGCCTGCATGGAGAATATGAAATGTTCAACTTTCTAATTAGCAACATGGTGTTCAGTCTCTTCCAATTAAATGATGTCTCATAAATGAATGCTTTCCACCACCTATGTCTGCAACTGAATGTTTCCAAGACACACACAGAGAGAGAGAGAGAGAGAGAGAGAGAGAGAGAGAGAGAGAGAGAGAGAGAGAGAGAGAGAGAGGCTATTATTCTGAACAGGCACTTTCTCTTCTCTGTCTCCCTAAACCATTCTCATGCCCACTGGATCTTTGGTATATACAGTGTAATATGCCCTAAGGAATACAAGATAAATAAAGCTCATGGCTGTCTAGCAAGAGGTTTTTATCTCCACTCTGCATTGGTTGAGCAACTATGGACTGAATCCTATACCTGCGTGTTGCTTACTCAATGTGGCTTCATTTACTTAGATTTCCAGGCATATGTGGAACTCAAACCATCCCCCTCATACCTTTCTGGTTGGTTTTCACATTAAAAGTTATGACTTTCTACCTGCTACTAATTGGGATTGTGGTCATAATTATGCTGTATCTTGTATTCTGGTCAGGTCTTTTACATTTTCATTGTTTGAATGTATGTATTGGGAATTTCTGCACTCTCCTCCCTCCTATTCATGACCCCTGACCTCTGAGCACAGGAAACCCTGGGAGAAGTAATGCTAACAGGACTGTAGCAGGGATCCTTAGAGTCTTCTGACTTCGGAACCGGAATCCTGATTGCCTCTTTCAAGATGGCAGACACGAGAGATGGCTGCTGCCCCTTGCTCATATCATACTGGATGCTAAAACATTTGATTTCCTTTGAACAGTGATCTGCTCTTCTTTTCTTGAATCAGTGGCTAGTTCCCTGTAGAAGAAAATATTCATATAAGACAATTTGATGTACAATCAGGAAATGGTGAGTTCTCCCAATGCATAAATTAGAAAGCAAATTCTTTGTGCTTTCTTGGTATAAAGGCCCAATTACTTGGTTTGGTAGCACATGCTTGGCAAAATGTGAATACACATCATTGAATGAAAACAAAAATTTGGAGAAATTTTTAAATGTTTTGAATCCTCCAAAAATATACAAATATCCACTGAGACCATAGAATGCAAACTAGTGTTTTAATGTCATATGCAAATATTTAACATGTTATATGATACAATGGCCAAGTATCAAAGATGTACTCTAAACTTAGAAGAAATTGAGGTCTAAATTTACTGGTTAGTTACTCAAGACATTCAAAAAAGTCAAGTCCAGTTTCTCTTATGAAGCAGTTTGATTGAATGCATAGCATGGTGCTATAATCCTGAGAACAAGAAGGAGAGAAGGAATTATGGCTTATTAGAGGATAAAACTACACAGACAACTTGTGATATCAAAGTAGCATGGCATATATTTGTAATATATAAATCAATAGTCTGTGGAAACAAGATAAAAAGTCAGGATCACTTTTCAACTAAATATTAGTGGCTATCACATGCCAGGTACCTTCTTTGGTTTCAAAACTCATGAGCTAAGGACCTGAAGTAGATAGATAAGTAGATAAATGATAAACAGAAACAGAGAGAAAGGATAAAATATATAGATTTGATAGATGATATACGCTAGAGTTACAGATGCAAAGTCTCTGACAACTATCAGCACACGAGGGAGTGATTAATCCTGTCTGTACAATGGGCAATAAGGATCGAAACAAAAGTAATTTTTTTGAGATGTTACCAAAGGTAGGACATATATCTGTGAGTTAAGAAGAAATGGAAGACCAAAGAAAAAAAGAAAACAATAGGACTAGATGCAAGAAACGCTGGGGATTGACAAATTATTGCATATAGAATCTGTCAGGGATGGGATGCAGGTGACCTGCCATCCTAAGGAGTATATCACACAGGCAGTGAGGAACATTCACATAATTTTAGTGGGATGTGATGAGACAACTTCTCCTGTGATATCATTGTTACAGCAGTGGCCTGTTGGGGTGGAGGGGTGCTGAGGAGTTTTTAACGTAAGGGTGACATTGGTGAGCATTTTGGCATATGTTGAAAAGTCTGACATGGTAAATATTTTGCTTTTTGTTTCCAAGTGCTAATACTTTACAACACATACACACACACACACACACACACACACACACACACACACACAAGAAATACTGTACAAATAATTGTCCTATGTCATACACTCATCCTGAATGGCTGAGTTCTTGATTCTTCCATGTAGAGCTGCCAGCCCAGAACACTCATTCCCTCCTCAAACTCAAGGCAGTTTGACTTCATTCCTCAAATCTGAGCAGGGTCTTTCCCTCCGATATATCAGCCTTGTCATATTTCTTCTCATTCTGAGGTTGCCATTTAAGGACATTTTTTTTAAAGAACAGTCCTTCCAAGGATAAGTAAAGTGCATGGTAGGAACAAGTTTGATGTTGTTTATGATGTAGTAAGTTAGATAAAATGACTTGTAAACACGTGTATGCTGGGTACTCCATGAAAACTAGGCATTGACTGACTGTCCACCTTCCCAAATCACCCAGGAAGGCTTTGTTCTATCTATTCTGAGTATTATAGCTGTGTTTTTAAGGTGGTTTAAAAAAAAACTCCACAAAACGTTAGAAAGTTCTTGTTTAGGAAAAAGTTAACACAAACCAAGAAAAGTTCGAGAAATGGTTGGAAATGCAGAGTGATCAACTGACTTGGTACACGATTTAGAGTGAAGGATGAAGGGAAAGAAAAGGACTTTCAAAGGACTGGATGACATGTAGGGAAGAATTCTTAATCCTTGTCAAACCATTGAAAGTAAGTAAGTGAAAAAGTATAGAGGTCTTTAAATTTTACAATGGACATGGGCCTTTAAAAGGATCTATTTAAACTACTGTATTTAAAATAAAGAAACTAAAAACCCACAGAGGTCACATAACATGCTCAGGGCCCCAGAGCTGGCAGTTCACTGCACAGAACCAATTCAGTCTCTCAACAGCAAGCCAAGCTATGGATATGACTGCACTGTCTATTGTGGTCAAACCCCAAAAGAGTCTCAAGTCCAAAGTAGCTCAAGTCTCTCTAAATGTAATCTATTCCATCTTTTTTTGTTTTCAAGTACTGAACACCTCTGTGATTATATTATGTAAGTGTGTGATATCTACCTGTACATGAGCAGAGAGCCTTATATGTTTACAGGCTGAGTATCACTAATATGGAAAACCAGAAACCAGCATGATATCACAAGAGGAAAATTCCACACCTTACATCATGTCACAGTCAAAAGGAAAATATACACAAAAAATTATTAAACTACATTCATTCTATGTGTATAAGGACTATACAGAACACAAATAAATTTTATGTTTAGACTTAGGTCCCATCCCTAAGTTTCATTTTGTATATGCCAAGTATTCCAAAAGCATTTTTTTATCTAAATTCTGGAATTCTTCTAGTCCTGAGAATTTCAGACAAGGGATACTCTAGTTCTCCATGTAAATGTGCACGTGTATTTGTAAAATAAAGAAAGAAGGAAAGAAAGCAAGCAAGCAATGTCCTTTTCTTAATTTCAAACAGATTGAGGATGTAACTCAGTGGTAGACTGCTTGCTGAACATGCCTGAGGCCCCAGGTCCAATCCCTAGGGCTGAAAAAAAAGAAATCAAACTTTATCAAATGTCTCGGTACATTCCAATCCCTCCTTTTCTGAATTTTTCCATCTAGACTACCTATCATATACTAAGTGTGTAGCTAGTCACCAGATCAAAGTGCCAGAGGTGAAGGAGCCAGGATTGAGGTAAAGGAGGATCGATGGAAGGGAAAGAGACTGGAGTGTAAGCCATTGGTTCTTTAGCCATCATAGGTCATGATAGCACCGCTTCTTTCTACATCATTACCTAGAAGCAGAAATTCAGAAGTTTGGTCCAGACTAAGCCAATATGTAATGGCCGGAGGAGTGTTGTTCTGGAGCTGATGAGATGGCTCAGTCATTAAACTACTTCCCTTGCAAGCAAGAAGATTCCGAGTTCAATCCCCAAAACCCACAGGAAAAGCTGGGAGCCATGGTGCATACTTGTAAGCCCAGCACCTAGGAGGTAAGCACACATGAGTTCGTGGGGCTCACTGGCCAGCCAGACCAGCCCATTTGATAAGTTTCATGACAATGAGAGACCCTACTTCAGAAAATAAAAAGAAGTATGGTGGCTGAAGAATGGCACCCAAGGTTGTCCTCTGGCCCCTGCACAGTGCAAACATGCACACACACCCAAAAATGTGAGTGCGTTAGTATGTTTGCCCATAAACCACTGCGGATTAGCTACTTCAGGATCCTTGTGCAAACAGCACTTAGTGTGTTCTATGGGCTGTGGTCAGTACTTTAGCAAAGGCTTAGCAACACTTAGACAAAAAATTTTAACTGGGAAAACCCATCCCTGACCACTTGTGGGTTTTTGTTTGTTTGTTTTTGTTTTGTTGCTGCTGTTGTTGTTGTTTTTTCTTGTTTCTCTAAGTTGTCTGTGGCCCCAAAGGAAAAAAGTGTAGCCTTTGATGGGGACATTTTTCTCCCTCTTTCCTCTGAGTCCCTCACTCTGTGCAGAGATGTGCCTAGCTCTCTGCCATACCCCATGCACAGCCTGCCGGCCACCCAAATAAACTAAGAGAAACACAAACTGGCTTCTCCTGCTTCATGCACAATGGGCTTTGTTCCATCAAAACTGAGATCCTACTTTAAGCCTCAGTGAAACTTTTTTTTGATGCTTGAAAAGAAATGGCAGGGAAGGGTGAGGGGTGCTCCGAGCCTTCCCATGTTGTTCTCAATTATTTTTACTCATGCTCCCTGTACCCCTTGGTCTAGCCAGAGCAGAAACAGTGAAATGCCATAAAATAACCCACTCTCAAAGTATATTTGGCCTGACAGGAAACAGGAAATACCAGAAAAGATCACAAGAAAAGCTGTAATCATAAGATTTCTAGCCTAATTCTTTTGACGTCAGCAGTTTGGATAAGTCAGATAAGCCATCGTAAGCATCCGCGGCCCCAGAGTGCCAACCCAAATACGCCAAGTGCATCTTCAACCCTTTTGAACTCCCGCATTGTTATTTAGCCCCCGCTCTCCTCTTTCCCTAAGAAGCATATCCTGAAATTGTGAGTTATGGGGCTAGTGTCAACATTAAGGTATTCAGAGACATTACACAGAGCTTCTAAATTGGTCCTTTGGCCAATTCGTCTTGCTTGCTGTATTATAAACTCTGGGTAGAACGGACTGTGTATAAGACATAGGAAAAGTCTGGTTCATCTCAAAGGGAGTTTGCCTCCTAAACTTTAGCTCTCCCGATCTTTGCAGTGAATCTGTGGCTCTGAAACCTCCCCTGTTAAAATGCTAAAAAGATACATTACTGAACCCGAGCTATTTAGCAACGTCTTTGTTGTCTTCACCTTTCTTTGGCTGCTGCCCATCTTAACTCCCCAGCACAACAAATTACTGGGCTGGTTAAATATGAATTCGGGGGACAACTGTCTCCTCAGAGTTTTCTCAACTTCAGAACCAGAACTGTAGAACCCAACCATTATATAACCCACAGAAGGGCGGAAGCTTGTGCATGGGCTCTTCAAGGGATAAGATGAGCTCTTACATCAAGAGTTAAGAAAGGGCTGGGAACGCTGTTCAATGGGACAGCATTTTCCTAGTATGTGTGACACTCTGCATGTCATCCCTAACACTGAAAATGAAATATCACGTGCCAATTTTAAATAAAAAAGGTGGAGAATAAGAACCATTTACACACTATCTACCTAGTTCCAAAGACAGTTCTAAGCTTCTAAAAGCTTAGGCCAAGTCATAAAGTCCTTGTGTCAAGGTGTAACAACAGCCAAATATACAGTAGGAGGGAAGGCAGCCCATGATGAGACGGGATCAAGGAAAACCGCCGTCTGAACTTCTTAGCAGGCGGGGCAAGGGAGAGACAGAAATGATGACAACATCCATTATCCTCAGGAAGAAAAACATTGCTCCTGGCTTTGAGTGTGGGGAACAATTTTTGAGGAGGGCTCTTGTATGGTAACGGAGGATGTCCTCCTAAGGGATTTAAGCAGATATTTAGGTGTGCCACTCCCCACCCGAGAAGAGGTTTATGGATCCTCTCAGTGGGAGATGGTGCCAAAGAAGCCGCTCTCTGTCTGACTACCGAGAGCATGGTGATCACAGGTTATGGCTTTGGGCCGGTGTGACACAAGGGACCAAGACCGTGTGCATGATTTGCAAGAGACAAAAGGGTCGCAACCTTGTACACCCGTAAAGTCAGAGCACAGTCCCCCCCTCCCCCAATGCCCTACTCAGGAGGCTCTGTGAACCCCATAGTGGGCATACCTGACATTATAATTTTCAAAAAGAAAAAAATTAGGCAGGAGAAAATGCCCTCGATACTTTTCTATTTGCCTTTGGCCTGTGACAGACATTTGGCTGTATACACACGTTGCTAAGCTGTTCTGAGTAATTCACAGCTGAGTCTTGAGTCTTTACCTGGATATCTCCTCAGTACAGCAGATATTCAAAAGTGAATGCTAGATTCAAAGTTCAGAGGAAACAGAATACATCTAAAGGCCGTTTTCATTTTACCTGAGCCCATCTCCCAAACTTTGCCTAATATTCTGTTCAATAAAAAGGACTATTAATAATTAATTAGCCCAATGATTCCCAACACTTAGAAATAATGTAGATGAGTAGATTAGAAGATAAATACTACGTGGAAGGAAACACAGTAAGTAAGGAAACAAGAGGACTTGTTTCTATGTAGTACAGACATGGCCAGCAACTAGGTACGTAGGGCATCGGGAGCTGTAGTCCAGACATCTTTAACATCTCCACTTCCAAGTCAACTTACAGAGGGAGCAGACCATGGGCAAGGCTAGAGGAACCAGATTAACTACAGGAAGAAAACAAGCTCTTACCTTGTTTGGGTGCCATATACCAGACATGAACTCCATAATACTGAAAACATGCAAGGAAATTTGATTGGGCAAAATAACCACTTTCTAGTGTGAACAACAGAGAACAGAAAAGAAAAAGACTAGATAAAGCCAAAGGTGCGAGAAGGGGGAAAAAGGAAGAATCTAGAAGGTACCAGCAAAACGTGTTACATATTGTGCACCCTAAATTCTTACAACTGAGCCCCTGACAGCTTCCCAAAGCAGAAGTGATGTCTGGCTATCAACTCTGAATTAAGTTTGCCCTTTCTTGCAGCCTACGGCCCAGATGTATGCAGATGAACACATGCCCCACACTCACTGCTCTGCAATAACTCTTAATCAGGTTAGCATGCTTCAAGGCCCGTCTGGGTCTTTCTGGGATTGAGATCGTTCGCAGTTGCCCTGCAAAGTGGAAAAAGTCAGAGCAACTGAGGACCCTCACTTTTCAGGAAGCCCTCGATCCTGAACCCCTTGGAAACAGACTCACCTTGACAGCATGTGTGGCTCTCCACTTCATTTTCTTCTTTTCTTTATTAACTCTCCTGAAAAATTAATAACCTCCTACTTGCCTGACCCCAACTATTGGTTGTATCATGGGGGACCCTTCTCCTTCGTTCATCGTTAGGATGAAGGATGGGCTCTGGATTCCAACTGCCTCACATCGATTTGTAACTTTGGTTTTCTCTTTTATAGAAGGCAAATAACAGTGTGTGCAGGCCCTGGCTCAGGGAGTAAAGAGCTTACTGCATAAGCATGAGAAGCTGAGTCTGGATCCCCAGCCCCCATGTAAAGCCAGTCTTGGTAACGTGAGTCAGTAATCCCAGGGAGATTCGAGATGGAGACAGAACGCACAGAAGCTCACAGACCAACTACCCTGGTCTATCCAACAGTGAGCAAGAAAAAGAGCCTGAGCTGGTCCTCTGACCTTCACATCCATACCACATGCATACCTACACACACACACACACACACACACACACGAACACACACACACACACACACGTTTGTTTTTTAAGATAGGCAAAGGGCTAGGTTTGTGGCTCAGTGGTAGAGCCTTTGGCTAGCGTATATGAGTCTCTAGGTTCAATCTCCAATCCTGCCAAAAAAACCAAAAGGTTAATAACAAACAGTGCTGCTTACAAGGGTTAATTAGGACAATCCACACAAAGAACACAGTACTGGTGCATGATAAGCTCTCCATGAGTGCTAATGATCATTATCCCACACTATCTTTATTTCTCAGGATTACCCAGAAATATTAAATTGCTGTGTTAGCTTACTGTGAAAACGAACACTCTGTTTGCATCTCCTTATCCAAGCTTCGCTATTATGAATCATAGAGGGAAGAAAAGTCATAGAAGGGAGTTCTGGCTTCATTATATTTGCAATTCTGGTGGTAAATATTGAAAATGACCATTACTTCTAATTCTTCATTACATTTTCACCTATTATAAATCAGTGTGTACCATCACACAACTGTCAAAATGTTCTGTAGGAATTAGGGTGGAGCAACAAAGTTGAAGTTTTGTTGGGTCAAATTACAAGCAAGTATTTATTCTTAAAGGTGTGTGGAATTGGTCCTTATTTTGCAGCCAACTAAATCCTTTGTTAAACTAAATTTAAAATGAGAGGCTTGTGTTCTTATTTTTGAGTAGTCAGTTACTCATGATAATAATGAACACTTAAAGTCAAAACCCTATTTAATAGTCACAAAGGGAGATTTACTTTAGTCTCCAGATTACCATTTAGTTGAGACAATAGCCACTTAAGACTTATTAATACAAAAACCCAGTTCGCAGCACGCTGCCATTAGAATTCCAGCCGCAGCTTTATAGGAATTAAGATTGATCACTGTTGGCAAGCAGTGAGACTCCACAAAGCCCCACATGGAGAGAAACTGCTCCGTAACCAGGGATTTTGTAAGGAGATCAACACAGTATCATGTGTCCTCATGGGCCTGGCAGGGGGCAATGCTTTCTAGACATTCTTAAGAAAGACCATTGGATTTCCTCGGGAGACTTCAGAGTTTGGATGATCTTAAATTGTGAACAAAGAACACTCTGAAAACATAGAACATCTGCTCACCCAGAAACATAGCTAAACAAGTATGAAAATACTCAGGATGGCCAGCATAATTTCTAGACAAAGACCCAGTACCCTGCCATCTTCCCAGGAAATCAGTAAGGTAGAAATGCTAATAATATATCTGGCTAATTGCTTTTAGGGAAACAGAACCGGAAACTTATTCCAGTTCAGTGTGTACTACTTATCACACTTTGGTGACCCAGGTTCATGATAATCCACAGTCCTGTGCAATGGTAGATTCAGGAGGCCAGTATTTTTCACTTCTTAGCAGCATGAGTGTTTACTGGTATCTTATGCTATAAAGCATGTAGACCAGAGAAAGATGGAAGAGAAAGGTAAAGAATGGGGAGATTTTAGCAGGTGGCATTTTACAGAATTCAGGAAGACAAACCCTGTTTGCTTAGAATGACTACCAGACCAAACCAAAAGAGTTCCTCTGAGGATACTAACTAATCCAAAAGGGAAAAAAAAAAAAAAAAAAAAAAAAAAAAACCTTTTATTTTTTAAAGGATTTAATTTTTATAAGGAATAATTTAATCAAAAGTGAGGTCTGTAGGTTCTACTATGGCAATATCTGAAGACTAGAAAACTCACCACCTTTAAAGGCACTATTTAAATACGCGTGACTCCTTTTTAGACACATGAATTATGAATAAGTCGTTCTGAGTCAACGTTCAGCATGAGCAGAGTTGACATGTCACACTGACCTGTAGTTTGGACCAGCGTGGTCAACGGTAACTTTACGGGGTAGGAGTTCAAAGTGACTTGAGTCTGAGGCGGAGAAGGGAGAGGAATGAGCGCCGGTTCCATGCCTGGCTCTGGTCACTCAGTCCTTCCTCCGTGCAATAGAATAGAATTAGTCAAGTCCCAGCCACAGAAGCAAAAGGCACCACCCTGCTTGCTGTGCAGCCGTAAACTTGCCTTCTGTCCTCGTGAGAGCCAGCCAGACTGGGGCCAATGGAGACCTGAGCCAGAGCGGAAACCCGCCAGAAAGACGCGTCACCTCAAACAGAGCCCACCTTTGATTTTCAGCGTAGAATGACAACGTTGGCCTGGGCGCAGGCGTTTTGCCACGTTTGGGCAGAAGAAGCCTAGGTTGTAGGCATAAATCTCTAACTTTTAATTGTGCGAATTCCAAGAACACAGGAGCTCCTTGAATGCTAATGTGGCGAACCGCTTGATTGTTTTCTCTTCCCCCTGCCCCCGAATTATGCCGGTCAGTTTTGCTCATAGTTTCACATTCTGAATTTCAGCTCTCACCCCCTCATTGTTGAAATAAATGAATCATGGTCCCAAATGAAAAGTCCATAATCCTACATCTTCCTTAACAAAGATAGTGGCTGTATTGGTGGAAACACTGAATAGCACCTAGTCCATCAGTCCTGATGCCAAGCGTACAAAGGGAGAAGAAGAAATGTAAACTCTACCCACCCCTTAGAGAATTATGATCCTGCTTAGAACTGTGGAATTGATTGTGAGCTACTAACCAGCCTTTCAAACCCATGTGTTCTCACATAGAAAATCAATCTGAAATATTATAAACATATACACCATGATCAAAGTGAATAACTATTTTAAATCTAATTCATAAAATGAATGTCCAATCCATCCCTAATTCTTCCTCACCTGCTGGCTGGTGTGCGGTGCCTTTTTCCCCTAAAAATACGGGTTATTTATAAATCGAGGTCATAATCCCAGACCTTCATTCTGTCTCTGGCCTTCTGGGAAAGGAACAAATTCTTTGTGTTTGCCTTCAGTTACATCACTTTCCTTGCCTTCTGATCTCTTCTGTTGTTTTGCGGGCTCTCTCTTCTTTGCGACCCACTAAAATAACACAGTAACGTCAATGCATGTAACTCAGTGGTAGGGTGCTTGCCCAGCACGCACAGGCCCTGGGTTCTATCCCAGTGTCATACAAAAACACAGTGACATCTGTATGCATAAATAAATAGGCAAGTTACTTTAGATACTGGCTTACAGGAGAAGGATACGAAAAACTAAAATAATATTATTAGCAGGCAATAAATTCTATATATAAAGTATAAATCATAAGAAAATCTGAATTGTGGTAATAGGAACACGTTTACTGTAATAAATTCCATGAAAGGGCAATTTAGAGTATGCCTGGAGCTTTAACATATATATTGCCTCCTTCAGTTCCCGTAATAGCCCAGTGACAGAGGTAAAGAATTTTTATCCTGCCTCACAAATGGGAAACCGAGGCCTAGACTGCATCAGTGACTTGTCCCAGATCAGGACTAGGTAAAATATTAAGTGAGGTTTTGCACAGTGCCTGCCAGACACAGGTTTTATCACCACATGGCAAGGCTGGTGTTCTACCCTGCTCCTGGTGGCCAGGTTTCTTCCCACATACATGTATCACTTAATACATTCTATTCACTGTTATCAAGCCCTTTGAGTTGCTTGGGCTGCCCTTTCAGGGAAAACCTTGGTGGGAGAGTTGTCCTGGTCTGTTCTGGAACACTGCTGTACATAGTAGCTGCCACATAGTAAACGCTTAATGATTATTTGTTGAATGAAACAAATGCTGTGCAGTTGGCCACCACCCCCTGCTTTACTCTACTCCTAAGTAAATTGTGTTACTATTTTTGTGGCATGATAAGCAACTTTTATTTCTGAATGAATCAATGTTAGTGTTAACGGCATTGTTGGCAAGAGTTGCCTAATCAGATTATAAAAATTTTTGTGGGTATCTGCACATCTACATGTATGTGCTTGGATTCTTTTTTATCATCTTGCTCATATTTTATGTTTATTCATTTGACTTTTTAAAAATATTTACATATCTATATTTAGCTAAGTAGATACATTATTTGAAATTTTGCTTATTTTTTTTGTTGTTGTTTTGTGTGAGGCAGGGACTCATGGAGCCAAGACTGGCCTCAAGGTCACCATACAACAAAGGGTGCCCTTGAACTTCATTTGAAATTCTTAGCAATGAATCAAATACTTCCTTTAAAATTAAATATGTATTTGAGTGCTCAAAAAAATTTAAAGGGAAAATTGGTGCCAGTTCAAAGCCAGTTGTTTGGAGTAGAGGTTAGAGGACTAATCTGGGGTCAGGAATCCTCAGGTTATGAACTTGACTTTTAATGACACATCCTCCCCCATAAACACACCATATAAGAAATGATGGTATTATTTGCCAATAAAAAATAAGAGATGTAAAAAGAGAAACACTGCGAGCTTTTTTGTTTCACCTACTTGGTAATACCCTCCCCAGATCATAGGAGATGTGTTCAAAATCAGCCACCAGTAGAGAAAGACTAGCAAAGCTATTCAGTAGGCATCAAACGAACATCTCATCTCTTGGGCATTGCCTCAAAGCCTAGGTTGGGTTGGCAACACAGTTCTCTAGCATGAAGATCCTACAATGGGGGATTAAGAGTGTAACCTACCCATGTGTCTGTTACTGTGTATGTGATTCTGAGCAAACTCCCTACATAGCAGCTTGAGATTTTCCATTTGTAAGCTCAATTTTTAGAACTCTGCCAGAAGCCAGGATGGGATGTTAGCATTGGAACCCACAGCGTAGAAAAGGGACAGAGATGTCAACCATGAAATAACGTGTGACTCTTACCGAGGTAGAGTACGGCGAGGCTCAGTGATCGTTCCAATGCTTGAAGGCCTGACCACATGGTCACCAACCTGTGTTCGAAACCTTTGCCTGAAACCTTCACATCACCCTAGGGAGTAGACACTATTAGCATTTTAAACATAGAATCTGTAAACTCCTTAGTGGAATTGGAAAATAAAACTGCATACGTGTAAGGTACATAGTGTGATTTAACATTTGTGTGTGTCATGAAATGGTTACTAGGAAAGCTAGTTAATATATGTATCTATTCACTTGACTTCTTTCTTCTCCTTTCTTTCTCTTCTTTCCTTCCTTCCTCTCTCTCTCTCTTTCTTTCTTTCTTTCTTTCTTTCTTTCTTTCTTTCCCTTTCTTGTTTTCCTGCTCTCTTAGCAATTCGGGTCCATAATACACCTGTATTATCTCAAGAGCTTCTTTGTGTTATAGGAAAGCTTGTATTCTCCCGTTCTACTTATTAATAGGAAAAGTAATCATCAAAGGTCAAAATATTTGCTAAGTCCACACAGAAACTAAGCGATGGAATTTGACCTTATATTTGTGAGCTACAGAACTAATACTGTAAGCTAGGAAATTTTGAGAGGACCAGCAAGTCATCAGGTAACCAAGATAGAATGCCTATGTAGAAATGAGGATGTCAACTGTGGTATCCTGGGAGATCCCGGCCCCAGCTGTACTCAACTGTACCTCGTTATTTCCTCTTTCAACGGCTAGCGAAGGCCTAGCCTCAGATGCCAAATTGTTCTCCATACTCAACCTGAAGTAGTTTCTGCACCCCAGATTCCACTGATAACTGGCTCCACACCAATGCCAAGCCATCCAGTGTGAGTCCTTGTGAGGCAGAACGGGTGAGAGAGGACACAAGGAACGATACAGAACATGTAGATTAGATCTCCTGTGACCGCTTTGGCTGCTCAATATCCCCAGGTCAAAAGCTAGGCAAACAGATGGACAAAAATGAAGAGCGGAAAGGACATTTGTCTTCATCTTGAGTCGGCTTTCTGTACATGAGATGCATGCGCTACCCTGCCTCCAAAACAAGACTGAGACAATGATGTGCACAAAAGACTTCTCCCGTTTAGACAGGAAAAGCCCTAATGCAAGGACTTGAAGAAACACACCAGTGACCCTCAGGACCCAGCAGAGCTTACCTGATGGAACAGCATGGGAACCTGACTCATGAGGAATTGGGCTAGGAGCCAAAAATAAAAGCTCATTGCTACATACTACTCTAAAACTACTGTTGGATGCTTCCCATTTAAAAACAAACCACAAATATCACACACAACGAAATAAGCTGTGTATGCTCAGTGTACTTCCTCCAGCTATCTTGCTCATTTTCCCCACTACTCTGGTAGGCCAGGACCTTCTCACTTTATACCTCGTCCACAGGAGTCTTTTCCTCCAGTGATGTGTAAAGAAGAACCCTCTAACCACGGGTTGTTCTCCCCAAGGCAGAGCTCTGCTCCGTATTCCTTCTTGACTCTTTTAGCAGCTCCCCACTAACCTGGCATCCATGCCAGACGGGAACCTCCTCACTTTCCACTTCTCTGTCTCACTTTCCCTCCATGCAAAGGTAACAGTATAGTTTAACACAATCTCTCTTATTTCCTGCCTCTAAACATTTATTCAGTTCCCCCCAAATATTCATGCTCATACCCAACTCTCTCATTTCCAAAATTCCTTATATTTTAAGGATTGACCCAATTCCACCTTTCTAAAGGCTTTCCTAACATCCCAGGAAGAGGCAGGTCCCGCACATATCCATAGCATCTTTTTTTTAACCTTTTATCTATACTGAAATGAGTTTTGTATAGCTCCTGTCGTCTCCCAGCTGGATAACAAATGACCCTCCACTATTCATGAGCTCGTTTTGTTAATAATGTCAAATGAAAGCCGGGCTTGATGGCTCACATTCATAATCCCGGCACCTCAGAGGCTGACGCAGAATGATTGGCCTGAGTTAAAGGTCAACCTGAACTATACAGTGAATTCTAGGCCAGCCTGTGAAACAGAGTAAGGTCCTGTCTCAAAAACAAAAGGCATGACAATATCAATAATAATTCATTTGTAATCTATTGTGTGGGATATCATCTGGTTCTGGATCCTATTAACAAATGATTTAAAAAAAAATATCAAAGTAGCCAACACTTCTAACATGAGTAGCTTCTCACTCTGGGATTTGTTCTGCAGTACAAACAAAGACTACCAGTAGTTGGGATTTCTCTGAAGGTCCAGCTGAAGAATTCATACTGCACCTGTAAGGGAACAGCATAAAGAGGTCCAACAAACATCTAGAAGAAGAAAAAGTAAACCATATTACTAAGAATTGTTTTCTGTGTAGGGAGAATGAAAAACTAAGCATTTTGGTTTTCTGTTCAGAAATCTAGAAGCTACCTGCCTGGCTCTCTACTAGTAGGGTGCCAGCCTAGAGACAACTCACCCTGAGGCCAAGGAGTCAGCAACTGATCACTTGAGCAGTCCCCTAGTACTGTCATGGGGGGGGGTCTGCTTCAGAGAGACCACTTTTCTCTATAAGTTTGTGTGTCCCAGAGTGAGTCTTGTTTGATCATCCCCTTGGTCCATCCTTGCCCCTTCCTCAAGCGTCTTATATGGTCATCTCCACCTTTGCAGCGGGAACCTTGACCATTCTGTAGTCAAGGCCCCAGAGTAAGCAGAAGAGGTGGGAAGCTTCTCCTCTCAGTCCTGAACAGAAGTCAAAACTTGTTGTTTTTCATAATGTATCTTCTGACAATGTCCAGAAATTATGAGGCATTTAAAGCCCTTAGAGAATATGACACTTTGGGCAAATTAATGAACGAGATACAACATGAGTGGCAAAGACTATGTCTACTAGGCAGATGCGAACCGGCTATGGAAACATATACCTAAAGTAAAAAGGAATATTTTTAATTCATAAAGTATGGAATATATTCCATTATATAAAATACCATGATAAAAATTCCTTTAAAAAATGTTATACAATGTCACTTAGCAACCAAAGCAGAAGAGATGGGAGACAGAACACAAATGTGCAATAGACAAAGAGAAATTCTGGTCACATTTCTGTCACGGACCTCCGACGTGTGTGTTTCCTGTTGGACACCACTTTTTAATCTGTCAGAATTGCTTCACAAGAGGGACTATGTCTTTCTTCTTCGTTTATAGAAACGTTCTAGGTAACAAAGAGGGACATGTGCAAACTTTCACAGTACCTTTCTTTACGGCAGAATACTACGAATGTTCCCCCCACCCCAAAGTGAATCCCAGCTCTATGACAGACCTGACCAGGTCGATTTTCATTTCAGTGTTGGTTCTCAGCACTCTCAACCGCATCTCACTAGACCTTATAAAGACCTGACACCCAGAGCCTGGGAGTGCATGAATGAGAAGTGAAAAAAAAAATGTTTAAATCCTGAAAGCTAAAACTGTAGAGGACATTGTCATTTAGCATGTAAGAGACAGTATGCATGAAGCACACCTAGAGTTCATGACTCGCTTAGCTTTCTTTAAAAAGTGTGTGTGTGTGTATGTGTGTGTGTGTGTGTGTATGTACATGTGTGTGTGTCTGTCTGTCTGTCTATCTGTACACATACACATGGGTCCTGTGCTTGTAGAGGTCAGAAGACAATGTTAGATGCCCTCTCATCCTCTTTCCACCTTATGTTTTGAGATAGGCTTGCCACTCTGGCTAGACTGACTGGCCTGCAAGCCCTTAGGATCCTCTTGCCTCTGCCTCCCCAGGGCAGACATGTGCCCTCCAGCATGCCCAGCTTTGTACATGGATGCACACTCAGGGCCTCACACTTATACAGCAAGCATTTTACCAACCGAGCCATCTCCCTGGCTTTGCAAATTTTTTTTAACTCTTTGTTTAGTTTGGTTTGGAATTCCATTTCACTTATTATAGGTGATTGGTCTTGACCTTCTGGTCACATCAGTTGGGATGTGGCTTCACGTCCAAGCAAGGAAGGTATTTTTCAAGTTACTGGAAGGCAGCTGCCAAATATTTCCCCCACACAGGGCCCTGTTTTGTTTTGTTTTCAACACCTTGTGGACCACTAATTGGAGTTTGCATATTCAACTGCCAAATAGCAGGCATTCCTTTGAAATGAGTGGAACACACGCTTCCCTTGAGAGCCAATGAAAAGAGGAGGTCGGGGAGGGCTAGGGGAGCAGACAATGATCCAAGGAATAAAGAAGGAACTCATTTATAGTTCTTTTATTTTTTTTTTCTCAAGAGAGGGAAATTGAAATGCATTCTGATGGGAAAGTTTGTTCGTGATTTCAACCCTAAAAGCCATGCAGTCCTTAGTTGCCCCCCTACGCCAGGAAGTTACACAGCCAAGGCAAAGCAGTTGTGAAGGAACTGGAAAATCAGTGTGCATGCTGGTGCCTCTAAGGCACAGAAGCCGGAAACAGAGGGTGGAGAGAGACAGTAGTGTGTCCCCAGACAGAGAATCCTGAGGTCTTCCCTCAAGGTCGGCCCTTAAAGGAAGCTACAGTTCAAAACCGCCTCAGAAATGCAAGTCTGATATAATTTAAATGTTTCATAGAAATGTGCAGCTTTGTAAGCATTCAAGGCAACAACTGGAAATGTATTATCTGTCACAAATGGTAAAAATTAATAATCAGTTAAAAAAAAAACACCTCAGTCTTTCAAGAGTCATTTCCAGCATTTTGGAAGACTTAGTTCTATAGCATACAGTTATAAAATATGAAAAAATTATCTTTCGTTTTGTTTATTTGTTCTCTTGCTCTCCCCCGCCTCCACCCCAGTAATGGGGATTGAACCAGGGTCCCCTGTATGGTATGTCCCTGATCTCCCACTGAACTAGCATTCCCCAGCCTTTATTTTTTTAATTTCTATGTTTAAAAAAAAATCACAATATCTTCACCAAGAAAGAACTCAAAGATTAACAGTCCTGATTTAAAAAAATCCCAAAAATGAATATGTAAAAACTGAGTAGTAAGTAAGAAACTTAAATGCTCAGCTATAGGATTGGAGGGCGGCTACACGGTTGGGGACACTTGCTGTTCTCACAAAAGAGCCAGGTTCAGTTCCCAGCATCCACATTGCGGGGCTCACAACCATAACTCTCTGTCCATTACCTTCTTCTGGCTTCTGGGGGCACCTGCACACATGAGGTGCACATACAAACAAGCACATGCATGCATGTGCACATAAATAAAAATAAATATAATTAGTGGGGTACAGTGGTGCACCCCTTTAATCCCAGCATTCAAGAGGCAGAGGCAGGCAGATCTCTGTGAGTTCCAGACCAGCCCAGTCTACACAGAGAAATCGGGCCAGTAGGGGCTACATAGTGAGATTCTGTTTCAAAACCAATTAATTAACTTTAAAAGATCAACTAAAGAGGTAGTGTATCTTTTTCCATCTACATTTATCTGCCCACCCACCTATCTCTAATCTGAGCTAACTTCAAATAAAAGGTATTATTTGAAAAGCCAATTGAAAAGAAAATATGGATAGAATATCTTCTAACTTAAAGGATATTAAACCAGTAAGTACCAAAATCTAGAAAGTGCCCTATAGGTCACCTCTCTCTGAGTATAAAGATAGAAGGTGCTATACAAAAAGCTACCAATCTAATATATACACTGTGGTAGTTTAAATGAGAATGCCCTCCCCCCATAAGACCATATATTTTATTGCTTGGTCCCCAGTTGGTAGAACTGTTGGGGAAGGATCAGGAGGTGTGGCCTTGTTGGAGGAGGTGTGTCACTGGGGATGTGTTATAGGGTTTCTAAGCCATTCCCACTTAGCTCTCTCTGCCTCATAGTATTTGTGGATGATATATAAGCTCTGGGCTGCTGCTCCAGCACCATGCCTGCCTGCCTTCTGCCAAGTTCTCCACCGTGATGGATGTGGACTCACCTCTGAAACTGTAAACCCCCATTAAATGCTTTCTTCTGTAAATTACCTTGGTCCTGGTGCTTTGCTGCAGCAATAGAAAAGTGACTAAGACACACATTTGTATTTTATTTACTTATTAACTAATTCATTTATTTAATGGGGGGGTTGTGGTGTAAGTAGGTCAGGGAACAGCTTACAGGAGTCCATTTTCTCATTCTACCATGTGAGTCCCAGGAGTTGAACTCAAGTCGCCAAGCTTCTTAGAAAGTGTCTTAAACCACTGAGCCATCTCACCAGCCCATCACATTATATTTTAAGGAATGAAAGCCTAAAAGACCAAAAGCATGGCTTAAAAATGAATGTAAGGAGCAACCAAAACCAATTAGTAAGAATAAGTTTGGTGTGATATGAAGAATATAAATAAAAGTGGATTGAGCCCGTAAATCTCTTTTGAATAGGAAAGACCATCACATTTGAATCTCCTTGAGGCAGAAGAGATGGGTAGTCCCAAGGCAAGATGGTTGTGATTTTACAATAGTACCTAATCAGATTGTGTCTCTCCCTACATATCTATCCCATTTGCATCCAGACCTACATTTTTTCATAGTTCATATGATGATATTAATGTCCAGTAATCAATATTGCAAATCAGATCTCCTGGGTGACATTTTTGAGAGAGAGAAAATGTAAGTGAACTTGAGCTAGCTTTTTTAAAAATATCAATAATTGACTGGTGCAGGACAACATTTTAGACTTGTATTGATCCCTGAGTTTTTTCTTGAAAAAGAACTTTCTGTATACTCCATGTTAGTAAAATGCACACTGATCATTGAGGATTGTTCTATGATTTCCTTTATTGTATCATCAACCTAAATTAGCACATGTTTTGACTTCCCTGCATGATGGTAATCCTTGAGTCCTAAAGGTCAGAATTAAAGAAAACCTAAAGTCAGTAGAAAACAAGTTATTTGGACTTACATAGGGATCAAACCCAAACTGTTGCCCAAAACGAACAATTGGAATTCCTGTTGAGGTTTGTTAAAGTCTCCACCAGGCCCTCAAGCGTCCTGCTTTTCATCCAGCTCAGCACTTCCAAACCAAGCCAGAATGAGGAACCCTGAGATCCCTGTGGTCGGCCATTTCCCAAGTATTCCAAACCCACGCCTGGACCGGGACACTCCAGGAATCTCATCAGAGCTTTGACCCCAGGAGGTTTATAGTTCCATTTCCAAACCATAGAGGTTTGGAAAAGACCTCCTTGAACCTTCAACCCCCACTCTTGACTTGCTCATCTGTATGGTAGCTTCAAGCACTCACCTAAGACCATCGACATGTTTTACTATACTGCAAAGTTAATGTGCCATGGACATCATAAGAAACTTGGCTGGGACCAGTCAAGATGGTTCAGTTTAACAACCTAATAAATATATTGGAATAAGCAGTGAAAACAAAATTACAGAGACTGCTTTGTAGCTTGGCTGGGTAGTTTCTTCAGCCAACCTCAGCCTTCACCTCAGCATTGCATAAAGTTGAGAACCACTAAAGCAACAGAGAGGTCGGGTAAGAGAGTGGAGTTCAGTAGTTAAGTGCTTGCCTGGCATTCCCAGGGCCTTGAGGTTGAACCCTAGCACCACAAATGCACACACACACCAAAAAAAAGTTAAGTAGATTTAAAAACACAATTAGGGTTAATTCCAAGGTATTCACGATTTTCATTTCAGAGTCTTAGAAAGGGGGATAGAGATAGTTCACTGTGCAAAAATTTCACAAACCCCTAAAAATTAGACTTCTCTGAGTCTCATTGGTAAAATGATACTTAAATGATGTCATTTAAGGGAGTTTGGGGACATGATTCAGTCAGTAAAGACCTTAACCCTTTTTTTGTTTCTTTGGTTTGTTTTTTTTTTAAGCCATGCTTGGTGGTACATTTCTGTTAATAAAGGCTCTTAGACATACATGCTGGGTGATATTTACTATTTCTTTTATATTATCCATGTGAAAGCCTAGTTATGGGATTATTAAAGTGCAAGAAGGGCCTCTAAACTGTGAAACACCAGGCTGACTTCAGTGTGGGAAACCCTGTGGACACCACCAACCCAGACACCTCATCAAAACACTTTCAGTAGAAAATGTCAGAAAGAAGGAAAGTCAACTGTGTCCTCAGAGCAGACTGCTGGAAATTTGTAGACAGGTGGGTCTCTGGGGTGCATTGGCCAAATCAGTAAGCCCTAGTGGAAGACCCTATCTCAAAAAACAAAGTGGGCAGCAACTCCTCAGGAATGACACCCGAGATCAACCCCTGGCATCCACATGCATATGCACACCCATGTACACACACCCACATGAACACACACATCATTTAAGGAGTAAATGAAGTGAGCCTACCACAAGAAGTATAGCTCAGTAAGAACCGTGTGTCCTTTTACTCTGTCTTTGATGCCACTGACTTTTTTTTTGTTCAGTTACACATTCTACAGAGAGGGAGACAGAGACAGACAGACAGACAGACAGACAGACACACACACACACACAGAGAGAGAGAGAGAGAGGAGGATATAGATATACTCTACTTCTACTATGAAACAGGTCTTGTAACTGGTTTTGAATACACACTGGTGAATATAACACATACAGTTCCTCTCTCCAGAAAGCCTGCAGTCTTGATGGGGAAACAGAAAATAGATCAGGGAGGAGGGAAGGGACAAGGAAGAAGAAAGAGGTCAAGGTTGTCATTGGTGATACGATGGAAGCAAACAGGACTCGGTCATAAGGAAATAGCTAGGAAGAGGTCAGCTCATAGCATCAGTTGACTTTTTCATTTTGCCGTCTGTTTTTCCACCACTCCTAGGGAAGTCTTCTAATTACTGTACTTGACCTTCATCAGTTTCACATGAGGTGTTTGGCGCTCTATGACCCTTTGAAGAGACTGTGCACAGTGCAGCACACAGTGTTTCAGAAAGGCACTGGACCACTGACAGTTCTGGACATGGATGGCCTGGCCAGCTTCCAAACTGTCATTGCATTTCCTTTCCTGAGAAAGGTCACAGGAGAGGTTTTGACAGGGTGATGCTGTTGATATTTAGAAGCCTGACTTTCTTGCCTGGCTCCAGTTGAGCTGGAGGCCAGCCTGGGAGAAGGAAGGCAGCCTGGTTGCCATGGTGGATGCTGTCCTGACAACAGACACGGGTCAGGTGTCTGTTTCTGAGCTCTGAGTCTTGTCAGCGGCTCTTGCTGGAGCTGGTCATGTGGCTCTTACTGGCTCACCTGTACATCCTGGGGGGAACAGCTAAGAACCACTTCACCTGTCCTTTTTTTTTTAATGAAAAACTCTCCCTGTGGGTATGGTTTACTGTAGTCAGTCTGCAATAAGAACATGGTTAGTTCTTCCTTCTTTGTGGCATTCTCTACTGAAAGTGTTGGTGATCTAGGGCCACAACCAAGGGCTTGCGTGTGAGTTATGTAAACGGGACAGTAACATCAACTGTAAGTATGTGTCCAGGAGTGTCTAGGTGGCATGCAAATGGTAGGTCCTGAGATTACAGGTAGTGAAGGCTCTCTCTCTCTCTCTCTCTCCTCTCTCTGTTTTTGTTTTTATTTTTGTTTAAGGAATGTAGTTGGATTAATGTGAACATTTTATTTCCTTGGTCACAAGATTAAAAGGTATCTATAGTAATATTCTGGAGATACCGTAACAAAATACCACAGACTGCTGAGCATTTGTCTTCTTGCTATTCTAGGGGCTTAGAGTTGAAGCTCAAGGTGACTGCAGCTCAGCTCTCCCTGTGGCCTCTCTTCTTGGCTTCTAGATGGCCACCTGCTTTATCACAGAAAGACCTCATCTCCAAATAAACCACATTCTGACACGATGATGGTCCAGACCACATTTTTCCATACACATATAGTATAAATCTATATTACACTATCAAAATATATCAGATTATAAGTGGCCAGTGTGGTGATATGTACCATTTCAGATACGTATCTCACCCTGCTGAGAATATCAGCACACTTCATGGAAACTCACCGTGAAAGTCAAATGAAAAGCGCGGATAAACGAAAGTTCGCCAGAAACTCCATCTCTGAGGCAAATGAAAACTCCTCTTGGTCTTCATTCCTCAGTGGAGATTTTTATTGCCATGTCATTCCTGGGATGAAGGGGAATTTGGACAGAGCTAGACTTCTTTCCTCTACAAAATCACTTCTTGGTTACCTCCGATGAGGGAAAAGTTCTACAACAACTTTGCCAATTCCAGCAGGACTTTTGTCAATGACATCGATGCTTTCCTGCCTCAGCCTCACTCAGTCTCTGGCTTTTTTTCTCTCCCGAGTGCTTTTATTTAGCTATCTCGGGAGTGTGTGTTTCTGATGCTGTTAAGCTGGAATTGTGGAGAGTATCAAAAGAAAGTGGAATCCACAAAATTATCCTGATCCTCTCTGACATCTAGATGATATTAATTCTTACTAACATTTGAAGATTTAAACGTGTTGGGCCAAGCCTCACCCTGCCGCAGCTTCTCACAATAAAAGCAAAGCACGATAAATGGCATTACCCAAGACTGGTGATGACTTCTCTTGGCACATACTGAAGGAAATGGTTTAGAGATGTTAGAGATGGCATGGTGGCTGTGACACACTCAAGGACATGATGCTCCTTTACCTCTCGCCCGGCCTCACTGGGATCAGCACTATTCTATCTTTAATGCCCCTTTCTGGGGTTTGAGTGTTCAGATTTGCAATGGTGATGCTTTCTCATTTAAAAACATCATCCTGTAGCTTGGAAGTGACAAAGGGTGAGCATAAGGATGTGAGTTCAGGTCCTCAGCACTCACATCAAGACCTGGGTGTAGTGGCACACGCTTGCAATCCCAACACTGGGAGACAAAGACAGAAGGGTCTTGGGGGGACTGGTTGCCAGCCAAGAGAGCCAATCAAGGAGCTCCAGATTCAGACCTTGCCGTAAACAAACAAACAAGCAATCTCATTCCGGGTGAGGCGTGACTATACATTGCCATTCAGGGCTCCTACCATGCATACCGCTTGATGCCAGTCTTCATGGCTTGACTTGTCTTTTCTCTCTACTTACCCTCTCCTCTCATTTGAGTGATCTCTGAGGTGGTTCTCACCTTGGAGGAGAATTACCTAGGAGACATAACAAGTTCTTATAGGATGCTACCTCAAAGGAGGCAAGACTGTTCAGAGGCAAGAAAAGTGAACTGTGGTACCAACTACATCACTCCTTTGTCTAGGATGTTGATCATGTATCTTATTGCATTCCGGTTCCTGCATCCACACAGTGGTGATACATCGGTCTTTATTGTTAAGGGGGCAGATAAATATGGAAGGCTGAAAGTACTTGGTGGTTTCCAAAGCCCAGGACAAGTAGCCATAAAAAAACAAATAAAGCTGCAAGATCAAAGGATGAAAAGGGAGACACCATGGAACAAAGGTACATTTGGAGGGAGGGAAGGCAGAATTGACTGAGTTCTGTTTACGTCTGTGAACCACCAAGTTCCTGGAACCACCAAGTTCCTGGACACAGGAGAGACCTGGACCAAGGCAGCTGATTTGTATTCAGTCCTTAGAAAGTCACAGAAGCAGAAGGCAGCGAGGACTGTTAAGGAAGGTATCCATGGAGGTAGGAAAACTGATTGATACATCAAGATCTCTTCTCCCACCTTCAAGCAAAACTGCTCTTCTACTATTTGGCAGAAATGTTCATTTTCGAAGGAGAGTGAGCCAGAGAAGTTCTGGACAAAGAAATATGCAGAGATCAAAATAAGGAAGGTGTCTTAGTTAGGGTTTCTATTGCTGCGATAGAACACCATGACCAAAAAGCAGGTTGGGGAGGAAAGGGTTTATTTGGCTTACACTTCCACATTGTTGTTCATCATCGAAGGAAGTCAGGACAGGATCTCAAACAGTGCAGGATCCTGGAGGCAGGATTCAGAGGCGGTGGAGGAATACTGCTTATTGACTTGCATCCCACAGCTTGCTCAGCCTGCTTTCTTATAGAATCCAAGACCACCAGCCCAGGGATAGCACCACCCACCATGGGCTGGAGCCTCCCCCATTCACTAATTGAGAAAATACCTTAACAGCTGAGTTTCATGGAGGCATTTCCTCAACTAGGGCTCCTTCCTCTCTAATGACTCTAGCTTGTGTCAAATTGACACATAGAACCAGCTGGTGCAGATGGAGACACCATTCTGAGGTCATTGAGATGAAGATAGTGTGTGAAATGAGAGTTCCTGAATTGCTGCTCTCTAGCCACCCAGAAAAATGACCTGGAGGCATTTTCACTTGATGAACCCCAGACAAAATGCTCAAATCACTGTCCATCCCCAAGATGAGTGAATGCGGGATGAACCACACACAGGCATTCTGTCAACTGCTCTCTCCTGTCCATCGTCAGGAATCATCTAGAAGCTGTGTCCTTCCGAAAATGGACTAGAAGAAAAAGGAGAGTAAAAGGATGGGAGAGAAGGTGAAGAATAGAATTTAACATTGAAGAGAAAAGAGAAAGAGTGACCAGAATAACAATGACATAGATTGAGGTCTATAAGTCGAAGGAACATGAGAAAACAATTGTCAAACCTGTTAAGTTTGACAGCATCGTTGTGCCTAATGTAACATCAGACACACACAAAAATAAGCAAATAAAAGTGAAATTATGCATGGGGGAAGAAAAATACAACTATAATAATATAGCTTGG